>JALLPC010001851.1:0-10921 GCA_036940045.1 Stephanocyclus meneghinianus | reverse complement strand
ATAGCTACCTCTAGATAGCCTTATTGCTCATAATTCTACCAGTTAGCCTACGACATGGCCTGAGATGTTTGGATTGCCCTGATTGTTTGGTTTGCAAACACAAAGTTGATGAGGTCTTTGTCGGTGGATGAGGATGGTGCTTGTTAAGCATGTATGGTTTAAAAACACAATATTTTGTCAAAGACATCCAGTTTTGCTTGTTTTCCAGTAACAGACAATGTTCAAGGCATGAAATCACATCTGCCAATTTGTCATGGATTGCTGTGATATACACAACTTTGGTATTGTTTTCATCCAACAGTAATCTCCAGTGGTAAACCCTGCTACAGGCCAAACTAAGAGCATCCTGCATTAGTTTATATGGTCTGTGGGACTAGTTTGCTTGCAGAACCAGGTAAGCTCTGCCATGGTATTGCATGGCACCTTCCTTTAATTCAGAGAGACAGGCTCTATGTTCCAGTCACCCAGTGTACTGTCAAAGAGGTCCTCATGTTTTTTGAAGAATTTCAAACAACTTGCAATTGGTGTCAAAAACTGCTTGGAGGTCTGCCTTTTCATATTTGGCATCTAAGATGCAAATGACACACTGAGTGGCTTCCTCAGTGCTTTGCAGTTCATTAACCATGTTGTGGTTAACTAAGCCAGCTTTGTCAGCCTTAGAGCTGGTAGACAGACTGTTCCTATCTCTCATTGTCAATATGATCTCATTGATCGTAATTTCCTTTATTCAAAAATACAGAACAACTCTGAGCTCTCTTAATGTTTTCACACCTAGGATGAGTTTAAACATGTGCTTAGACTTTTTTCATCATCTTCACAACATCAGGTTTAACTGTTAATTCCTTACTGTTGGAGTATTCCATGGATTTAATTGTGATTTTGCCTAGTGATTTGGTGTGGAAGCATCCATTAGATGTTTGCCAAGACTTTTGCACCTGCTAGTCAAGTAGGAAAAATTCTTGGTAGTTCCTTTCTTATGGAACATGAGGTCACCATCAGTTTTTGTGTCTAACAGTACTCTCAAGAAGTTGTTTTTGCAACTCCCTGACAAGTTTTTACAGTTTGTCAAGGACTGACTTCCAGTTGCCAATTTTTGTACAGCTAGTACAAGCTGTTACTGAGTCCATGGGCGTCCTTGGTAAAAGTGGCTCATATGTATCTGAATCATATGAAATAACAAACCTGAGTCAGCATCCATGTCAGAGTTGGCTGACAAAATCAACTCTTATATGATTTTAAAGTTGCATCTTCAAGGTGACTTGATTTTTTATCCATATTAAAATTTGAATTTAATTGAGAATTTACAGAATTGGTAGTTTTGATCAGAATGTGGCTAGTGTCATTTGATAATTTCAGTTACAACTATTTTTCGTTCCCCTATTACTACCAGACCAATCACTTCAGGAAGGGTCAGAATCCCTGTCACTTTCTTCCTGATGGCAATGATTTCTGCCCATTTTGTTTGTTTTCTTTAGAGATGTCTCAAGTTTCTCCATGTATGCTACAACCTGCATGTAGAACTTTATGTGGTTCTTGTCCTCGTGGGAGTTTCAAGCAGACTGTCTGGACAAATCGTGTGTAGGAGTACCATCCTTCTTCTGTTGGCGACACTCCACAGTGTTTTTCATGTTGTGCACACCCGCATCTCACAGTTCTTGTTGGCACACATGTGGTCTGTGCATGCATGCTTGGGTGTCCTGGTTCGTGCATCTGGTGCAAATATTTTGGAGGTCTTGTCCTAGCCTTGGTTCTTACCAGGATTTGCAGCAGTGTGCTTCTCTTCAATTGGATGAACAATCTCAACACAATCCAGCACTAGCAAGAGGGGCTCAACCCCATCAGGGTAGCACTTCTCAAGCAAGTGGTACTGGTCCTGCCACTTCAATGGACACCTTGCATAGGATGAAGCATGCAAGTTCTGCATTCATGAAGGAGTAGACCTTCTGGGTGTGAGTCCCTGTAGAACAAACATGGGAGATCTTTGATGTATGAGTTCAACTGAAGTACAAGGAGTACAAATTGATATATGTGAACCTTGCTGGGCTTATTGAGGCAATTTGAGATATAGAACATCAAATTTTCTCCTGCATCAAGTGAAAAACACAACTGGAGTTGAAACCATTGGCACAACCAGATTGAATCCATGTTTTCCCCTGGTGACTTCTTGTGTTTGAATCTATAGAGGTCATGTAAAGCAATGAGTCCATATGCTCCTTCACAATTATATCCCAGGGCTGACAAACCTCCTAAGTGAAGAGATTGGCTAGAGTAAAAATACTACTTAGGCCAAGTTGGTCAGTTTTTCTTGTGGTTACCTACCTCAGCCTTCAGCCAGAGTGACTCAGAGGTCTTTCTCTCTGCATTGGTTTTCTTTAGGATGTTATCAGGGAGATCAGAAAGAAGAGTGTTCTCCTTGCTTTTATTTGACTCAAGCACCTCTGTGGCAATGTTGCAAGCAAGAATTAGCCCCATTATCTTTGCCGTCTGTACACCCTGATCAAATAGAGTAGGAACTGCTTAATAGTGCCATGTCCAGACGAACCATGACTCAGATTTCTGATGCCTTTGGAACATGCACTTGAGCAGCCTGGGCTTCACATCTTCAGCTCCTTGGACCAAATCCTGCTCTGGCATGTTATCTATGGGGGCTTTCTTGTCACCTCTTCTGCATTTGCATTTTTGGGGTTTCAGTCTTGTGTGCACAGTATTTTTGGCAGCACTCTCAAAAGGGCTGCACCAAGACTGTGCCTTGAAAGAGGGCCCTGTAGGAGCTTTGCGGAGCCAACATTTCAAAATAAACTTGATTCCCACAAATCTTGTTGGCATCGGGATCATATAGTGCAGATGTGGTGCTGTTACTTACCAGCAATGGAAAGACAGTGACTTGACAGGTGACAATTGGATGCTTACTGCCAGAGGAGCAACAACAACAGACTGGCCAAGATGAAGATGGACCAATGATAGGAAAAATCAGAGATGAACAGACAGTCAAGAAAATCAGTTCATAGGCAAATGATCAATAGTGACTAGGCCAGTCGTACTTATATCTAGATGTTAAAATAAAATCCAGATGAAGAATACTCCAGTGATAATTTTTTATGAGTTAATTTAATTGTAAAAAAGAAGCACCACAATGCCATGATGAAGCAGATACGCTTCATTTTGGCGTAACAAACTGTGTAGAATACTTAACAGATTTGGTATGTTTATGTTAATAACACAATGAGAGACTTTGTAGGCTTAGGTATGTCAGATTCTATGCTGGATCTTGATGTGTTTATTAGAATATAATCAATAGAATTGTCAATTCTTGTTATGTACCAGTTCTTGCCATTGCTAGGAGATGTCTAACATCTCCTGAAAAGTTTTAGTAACCCTAGAATACTACTGTAGATTAAATAATTGGCTTATGGTGAGCTATGCTCCTGGCACCCAAGAAGGTTCCTATTGTATTGGCAGCTGCGGCTTGAAGATTTTAGGCAAGCATGTTGCACATGATGTGGAGCTGTTGAAGTAATTGGGTTGGAGGTGCTTCATCCAGCAATGGCAATCCCAAAGTGACTTCTGTAATCTGTACACTGTAAATCATCCTGCTGCCTGCCTCCTGCATCACTACAAGCACCATGGTGCACATGTCAAGTTCTTCACACTTCCATGGACAACCTCTTGTAATAGGTCTCTTTGCCAAGGTCTGCACAAGTCATGTCATGAATACATTGACTTTCATTGTGAGGAATTCTCCAACTGATATAGAAAGGTCAGTGGGTGGTCCTGCTTGCTAGTGTAGCCAAAAATCTCACCAGCCTGCCACTGTCTCCCTATGGTCTTGTGCTCCAATGTGACAGAAGCCTTGGTGGATTGGTGATTACAGCTAGTGGAGAGTCAATCATGATACTCTTCCGCTTGTTGCCATTGAAGCTATGCAGTTGTGCCATACCTTGGTCATATTCTTTGAGAAATCCTACTGACAAACCCCTCCTTTGGGCAAGTCTTGCTGATTAAAGTGTGTATTAGTGATGGTTTTTAACATGTCAATAAGAATGTTGAGGACATCATCATGCTCAACCTGATGTCCCCCATCACAGAGGATGAAGAGCCATTGATTTCCATTCCTCTGGTTTTGCCAATTGGTTGGAAGAACAGTCCACCCATTTTTAGCACTGCCACAGACACCACTGCTGACCTTGCCAAACAACAGGTCCTCAACAATTTGGACCCACTTAAACATGAATTTGATGACCTTGCTGAATTCATCCCAGCACCCTCACCAAGGTCCACCTTGCTCCCTCCATCCGAGTCGGTACCTGCACTAAATGTCAGAGTTCCAGCACCATATTGTTGGCTGCCACCTGTTTACAGACCGTTGCCTGCAACCCATCACATCACTTCCTTCCTAAGCCTCTGTCTTATGTCTATGTCTTTGATGATGCTTTTATTGGGCTTGCTTAACTCCATTCCCAGCTCCCATCATATTTGTTAATTTCTTATCAAAGCCATTGATGATGTGTTTCATCCAAATGAACTCTCTTGTTTGTCATGAACCAGTCTCATTAAAGAATCATCCAGATGATTGTTCTTGGGGTACCATCAGAGCTGTTTTAGTTTGAGTAATTGATACTAAGAATATGACAATCCAACTACCAGTACACTGTGCTATTCACCTTGCAGAGATCCTTGAAAGTATTTGTCACACACAGAAGACTTAAAGCATGTCGATGTGGGGCTAGATTTTTGGCAAGCTGACATCTATATCTCTTGCCTTGCCTGGATCATGTAATATTTTCAGCTCCATGCAAAATACTTTGTCAAACACATCAGGAGCTTTGGTACGCTTGAACAAGGGTGTCCATCATGCCCTGAATGACTGTAGGTGGATTCATGCCAACATTGCTTCAGACACTCCTCTCATTTTCAAGCTTGTCCACTGGATCTTGTCACAGGGGGGCATTGTGATACTTGCAGATCAGATGCAGTTGGTTCAGCTCCCAATTGCTAGTCTTGTGTTGCATCTGGTGTATTATGCCCTCACATCCTTGCTGTGACATTAACAGTGGCCTGATTTCATTTGGCAATGGTTAGACACAGATGACAACCTAACAACACCATGACCTAAGCCTAAGCAGTAAGTGGTCAAAAATATTATGTATATAAAGCCTTAGGTGATTGTAATTGGAAAATATATCATGAGCTTAAACATCTAAGTTTTAACGGATTGAATGATCAGTTCACTTGCTAGCTGAATGCTCGCAGAAATGCAAAATCACTAGCTTTGTGCTAATAAAACAATGGAGGATCATGGATCCATGTTCGCCCCAAACTACAACCAGAGTATTCACTGTGTATTCAAAAAAAGCTGTAACAGATCTTAATTCAAGATCTGGATTTGCTTTCTTCACATCATTATGATGATGCATTCATGTGTTGTGGTTTTGATACCAATGGATACTAATCTACATATATTTGAATTTATCTTTTAGACATAAAGACTTGTATACCCTACATAACTAGAATATTGGTAGAGCCTTAGCCTATGTCACACCATCATTAATTCAGACCATGAGCTGGCAGGAGGTTTATTGCACTTGGATACTGTCACTTAGACTTTCAACATCACAGAACACACTGTTTTATCCAAGGGGGAAAACCTCAGCACCATGTCCTGGGAGCACAAGAACAGCACTTCATTGGACAATCGATCAGCTTACTTCCTGCTTCTTTTTGGTATGCACCAAATATTTGATTATATCTCAGGCACCTCCAGCCACATTGCTGATGCTTTGTCTTGTGAATTTCATCTGACCTGGCCTGAGCTTATTGACTCCCTGTCACCTCACCTATTCCATAATAGCAGCTATCAACTTTGGACCTCATCACCCCAGATGCTTTCCACATGGCTTCTCCACTGATCAGAAAAACAAGAGAGTCACTTCTAGTAATGCCTCCCAGGCAAATACTGCTTGGAGGTGATGGATTGAGTTCACATCTGAGTTGGGCATTGACCCGTGTCTCCAAGTTTTGAAGACAAAGTACAAACCTACAAGTCTTTATGCTTTGAGTTTGTGACAGAGAACTTGCCACCAATGGCCATTTTATCTGGGCTCAATGAGCTGAAGATTGCATATGGCATGTTGCACAGATGTTCCTACAAGAGGGGGTCAAAGATGTACAGCTGCAAGATTGACTTCTGACTGCAGCATATAATTGCTGCATTGAAAAATGAGGATTCTCCACAAAGACATGTCAAACCCGTTTTTATGAGTCATCGGTCACATTGCACACAGTATTCGTCAAGCTCAAATAGTCTTAATATGACTGTTGTATATATGATAATCATGGTCTTCATCCTTCTCCAGCCAGAAAAATATACAGATTTTCAATGGAGCACCCTCCATTTTGTTTTTGGGATGTTCAGTTATTCATTGGTAAGTGATGGATAAAAATACACACTGAACCTGACACTTCTCCTCCAAGGTTACTTTTCATCAATTACATTCACTGACCGGAAGAATGGGGTTAAAGGAGAAGTTATTGGATTGGGTTGTCATTGGGATCCCTGCATCTGTCCTGTCAAGGCAACTGTTCAATGTGTTCTTTATATCCAGAACCACTCTACTTCTGCTGATGTCCAATTGACAAGACTCTTCCACACCATTCTTGTGCCACTGCTATAGTTATAACTGATACTCTAAAGTATATAGTTGTGGAGTAAGGGCGTGATCTTGTCTCCCTGCCATCTGATATATCAGCCCACTGTCTGCATGCTTCAGATGCTACTGCCCCATTACTTAGTCAAATTGATATGGGTATTATCCATCTGATTGGTTGGTGGCATTTGGATGAGATAGTTCAATACTTACATCTCCAAGCAGCACCTCTTATGCAGGATTATGCCCAAAAAAATCACATGGATGGTGACTACTCCTTGATTCCAAATCAAGTTTTCCCCATGCAATAACTTCTACTAGTCATTTCTTCTTTTGAGACTGTGTGAAACCACTGGAACTTGGTCTTCTATGACTTACCCCCACCCACTGACCTTCCTGCCTTTGGGACTTTAGTTGGTCATGAGTAAACATTTTTCTTTGTAAGCTGTCCTACTCATGACACCTCCTGCCTATACCCACCCATTGTATGGCCTGTGGCAGCCAATTTTCTCTCTGCCTACCAGGTCCCTGTTAGGCCATTGGAGGCACACCTACTAGTAAAGTCCCCCTTCTTTACCAACATCCATTGAACTATGTAAATACTTTGTGCCTAACTGAAAGATACAGTAGAAGCTGGGGACTAAGGTGACTGTAGCTTGCAATTGCCAACAGCATAAATGGAGACTTGAAGTGCTTCTACAGCCCCTTCACAAGCTTCTCATGTAATTAGGATTAAATTGTGGTGGAAGGATTATTTTTATATATCAAGACAAAAAGCAATTACATTACCATTACAAAGAATTGTACCATTACACGAGTCCATTTATGCAAGGCTATCAATATTGGAGGATAGTTATAAAAATTTAAAGAGGAGAGGGGCAAAAGAAGAGAGGGCTATGAGTAGTGAAGAAAAATATTAAGTTTGCAATAAGGCTGCAATTGGTTGCCTCTCTTGCAATGAGTAGATAAGTAAGTATTACAGTTCACCTAAACCGGTTGAAGTTCAAAAATATTAAGTAGATTTGCATAGATAATGAACTAATGGAGAGATAGAAAGGGAAATTATGAGATTAAAGAGCTGCTAAGGAAAGATGACTGATGCTAGTCAATCATATGAGATTATCATGAAAATTGCATGATAACATCTTTCTATCAAATGCTTGCTACAGGGATCCTACAGAGTTCTGTATATTCCTCTGAGCTGGTGTGTGGGATTTGACATTTGACAAACTCCCTTTATTTGATATGGTACTCAACAGAACACTGGAGTTCTGTTTGGCTAAATCACACCTGAATGGCCATAATGATTCACTGGACTCTGCCTAAGGTGCTAGAAGTAGGGTGTACCCTGGGTATGTAGCTCTGGGGATACTTGGGCTAAGAGCAAGTAGATCCTTGGCATATGTCACTCATCCCCACAAATCAAAAACTATTGTATGTGGCAGAAAAAAATCAAGAACAGAACAAAAATCCAAAGGGTGGGTTGTGTAACAAGGTAAATAAGTGTAAAACAGTTGAAGGAGAGTGAGACTTAGAATTATGAATTAGTTTATTTTTTAAACTAGGGTGTTACTATCCCAATGTTCAATCATTCTGACGTAGGCCAAGAATACACCGGGCCTAAAACGGGCGATCAGGGCCAGGGAATTGAACCCTGGACCATATAAAAAGATCGTGCACAAGGCTAGGGGTTCGAACCCTGGACCGATTAAAAAGATTGTACGCAAGGCCAGGGGTTCGAACCCTGAACTGAGCAAAAAGATCGTGCGCAAGGCCAGGGGTTCGAACCCTGGACCGATCAAAAAGATCGTGCACGAGGCCAGGGGTACGAACCCTGGACCGACTGAAAAGATCATCCGTGCAATAGTGCACGCGATCGCCAAAACACGATCGCGGGCATGATTGTAAGAATTAAGGTGCGTAGTTTTTCTACGGAAAGACACTTCACATCACAGAAAGCACTTTGCGTAAAAATGCTTCACATCACGAGAAGTACGTCACATAAAAAAATACTTCACAACAGGTATTTTTTTATACGAACATACTTAATGTCACAAATAAGTTCTCTTCACCAGAAAACTTCACAACTAGTCAAAACTTGACTAGAACACGATTATCATGTAAAGTACATGATAAAAACAAGAGGACTGATAGTTGACATATGTCACAAATAAGTTTTCTTCACCAGAAAACTTCACAACTAGTCAAAACTTGACCGGAACACGATTATCATGTAAAGTACATGATAAGAACAAGAGGACTAATAGTTGACAGTCCTCATTTGTAGTCAATAAAAGCTCATAAAAATTATTTGATCACAATCCTCCCAGCTTTCCAAAATCTAACTGGTCACTTTTATTTTTAGTAGACCAATAGTGCTTGTTGATTGTTGCTAACCTACCCCAATTTTCGGCTTAGGTCAGTTACTGCCATTCAGAACAGAACCACATTCCCATGTTCCATTTTTTCAATAGTAATGAGTTTAGAAGCTGTGTATTTAGATCTCAGATGTGACATTGGAATGGGTAGGAGTCATCTGGAATGCATCCAGTAACCACACAATTGCCTTAGTTTGTGGGCATGGTCTGGATATGGCACATACCTTTTTGGTGCTCTTTACCCAATGGGAGTTGATTTCCTGCCACCACACCTCCAATTAAAAAGCTACCACGGCTGCTGCCGCAGTCGCCGCTGCGGTCACCACCGCAGCCCTGCCACATCTCTGCCACTCTGCAACACTCCAGAAATGCCACTCTCATCATGAGTGCTAGCATTGCTACTGCAAAAACAATGTGAATGGTCGGTTTCTGTGTTTTTACGTGATTGCTTGCTCTTTTTTGGTTATTGTGCTGCCCCCTCTCACATGAACTTGTCCTTTCTCCCCAGCCGACAGACACATTGAGAGGCCACCACTGCCCCCCCCCCCCTGCCACAAAATCAGGAAAAGACAGAAGCAATGATGAGTTTCTTTAATTAAAGTTTTGTTTCCCCTACATCAAATATTTCACCATATAATTGTTCAATTAAATTGTTACTCCCCAATGAGCTGCTGTATTCACTGCTGCAGCCCTGCCACACCCCTGCCACTGTTCAAAACAGCAGCAATGCCACTTCAAGCATGCTATGGTGAGTTCGTCAGTGGTTTTTAAGTCCCCCCCAATTCACAATTTTTCTCACTGCAGCCTTTTTCAATTAAACCGTTCTTCCATCCATTGTGCAGCTCACTTTCCCTCAGTTGACATGCAAATAAGAGCCCGCTGCTGTCATCCCATGCTCATGAGTTGTGTGGAGAAGACAACAATGGTGAGTTTTCCTCTCCTTTTTATTTCACCCCATTCCAAATTTTTTCTCACAGCTTCTTTTTCCAATCAAATCGCTATCCCATCCATCACACCAGCCACCTTCCCTCAGTCAGTCAAGGGAACAAGGTCCCACCATTCCCATCCCCATCCCTGCACTGCCTGTTGCATGGAGAGGATGGTGACATTGAGTTTTCCTTTTTTTCTTTTTTCCCATTTCAAATTATTCTCACAGCATTTTTTCCAGTTAGATTGTTATTTAGTCAGCCACACCGGCCACCCTCCCTTATCTATCAAGGGTACAAGAGCACGCCACCACCATCCCTGTGCCACCTGTTGCACAGAGAAGGCAGTGATGGTGAGTTTTCCTTTTGTTTTTAATTTTCCCCACCATTCCAATTTTTTCTCAGAGCAGTTTTTTTCAGTGAAATTGTTATTCAGTTGGCAGCGCCAGCCACCCTCCCTGAGTCAATCAAGGAAACCATGGCCTACCACCACCATCCCCGCTGGCAAGTTGTGTGGAGAGGGCAGTGATGGTGAGTTTTCCTCTTTTTTAATTTTTCCCCACTGTTCAATTTTTTTCTCACAGCCTTGTTTTCCAGTTAAATTGCAATTCAACGGTGGCCACTTTTTGATGGTTCTCCTTGCCATTCCTCCCCTTTCATCTCAATTTTATGATGTCTCATATTCCAACTACATTTTTCTTGCCAAAACTTACATTTAGTTTTGTAAAATAGTGACATAAATTAGATAACTTATCACTGGAAATTAGCTTACACCAGTAATATTATTGATTGGGGGCACGTATATGTAGCCCAGTGACTTTGTATTATGAAACCACCTCATTTTGTCACACGATGCATTTCCATCAGTTAGGTGTCAGTTTAGTGTCTAAACTGGTGCCTTTTTAGAGAAAAGGTATCCATTGCATTTTAAACCAAAACGGGGTTTTGTATGAAGGAATGAGATTTCGTAATA
>JALLPC010001842.1:0-16948 GCA_036940045.1 Stephanocyclus meneghinianus | reverse complement strand
ACCAAAATGTGAGAGGTGAAGGGTGCGTTAGGTATAAAAATGTACGTATTCCTACGTGGAAAATATTCTAAATAAACTGGGAAATTCTCAGTTTATGTGGTCTGTAGCTTGGGTCCAGCAGCAAGGGTATATTCATTACTACTATACCAAACCATACCCTAAAACACGTCCCTGATCATGATTTTTGTTGCCTCCACAACACACTGACAATGATAGCCAATACTGCCAATATCTGTTAATAGCGAGGCAAAAACTCAAGACCATCACACAATCTCACGCGCACTGGTTGGATTACTGAACGAGACACGCAAAGTGATATCGCCGGTCAAGAACCTCGAAAATCCACCGTGTCGAATAACCATGAGTCACCCTCGGATCAACGCCTCGAAATTGTCCGAAAGCCAACTAGACGCCATGCAAACTCGTCTCCTATCGTCTCTCAAACAGTTTTCCGCCGCCCCCTCAAACACATCTCCACTGACATCACCATTCCTCACACCAACTACCACATGTCCAATGACACCCCAAACAAACTTCCAATGACACCACCATTGACAATGGATTAGAACAAAGATAACACACCAGACAGATCACACCAACAGACCCTCTGGAACCTGTTAGCTGCACCCCCACAATGCAGAGATACCTCTCATCTGTTCATGCCTCTCTGCTCTGTTAGCCAGTAGCAATTAAGTAGTAGCTAGTAGTAACCTCTCTCTCTCTCTCTCTCTCTCTCTCTCTCTGTCTCTTTATTTCTTTCTTTCTTTCTTTCTTTCTTTCTTTCTTTCTTTCTCTCTCTCTCTCTTTCTCTCTTTCTCTCTCTCTCTCTCTCTCTCTCTCTCTCTCTCTCTCTCTCTCTCTNCCGCCGCCCCCTCAAACACATATCCACTGAACGATGCCATCGCCGTCCTTGCCGATCTTCGCGAGAAAATGACCACAATCGTCCACGATGGCGCCTCCTACGTGCAATGGGCGCGGCACTGGATTCCCCTTTTCAAGGACATTCTAGTCGACGTCAACATCAATGCAGGTGACGTCAAGAAGAAGAAGAAGGATGACGACAAGAAAAAAGATAGCAGGGAGGATGCATCGAAAACTCCACCCAACAAAAAGACACATCCCCACTTTGTCGCACCGAATCCACAAGTGAATAGCGTGCAACATGGGATACGACGGGCCATTTTGGATATTATGAAGCGATGCCTCTTCAATGATGGATTTTCTCCTTATGCGCCCATGGTGTTGACTTGCTGTGTGAACGTGTTGTTAATCGATTTTGAGGGTGAGTCTTATTGCGTGATGTTTTGATTCTTGGTGGAAGTGTGTCTCTGGCTTAAGACAGGCACAATGTGCAATGCCGTGCTGTAGTGCATAATGCGGTTTAGTGTATCATGTTTGAATTTGCTTCTTTCAATGAATTGGTTATTGCCATCTTATGAGCATTACCGATGATTTCGTGTATGATTTTTGTTCCCTTGCACGTTGACACCCCTTTGGCTGTTTGCTGAGAGCAAATAGCATAGCTATCGATGAGATTCATTCTCGCGTTGTCGTGTGTGATTGACGTCACACTCTTCTTGCGTTAACAGCTTTATCTTTTCAATGCATTTTCACCTCTCATTTAATTTTTGTGGTGGAAAATGCTATCTTGCTTGCTCGTCAATTGGACTTTAGACTCATGCTTCGTTGGCGTGCGCATATTGTGTTTTATTACTACATTGTTTCGCGTTAAAAAATGCTAGATTGTCGTTGAAACGCCACGTCATGTGCTTGTCACTATTAAAGTAATTCATTCTCATTTCACATCTTTCTATAAACAACACTACACCATCATCGCAACTAATGACACAAACACAACAAATCGTTAGAAAATGCCCTCCTAGCCACAAGCCTAATCTTTCAACTTCACAAAACCTATAGAATGGTAGCTGCTCCGTACTCTTCCAATTCTACCTCCATAAGTCGAATGAAGGGTGAAGAAGCACGACAACTACGCGAATGTCAAATTTTCTTGGATTTTGTTTGTGATTGTTACAGGGAACTGAACAAAGGTGGAGGCAGTAGTTCACTGCAAAAGAATTTTGATTTTAGCGTCCTAAACCATGGAGCGAATGTTGGCGATCTCTCCACTCCCATGTCAACGGGCGATTCAACAACCACAAGGGAAAACATGCCATCACTACAATCTAAACAATCATTCCGTGTACTCACCGAATGTCCATTGACAGTCATGTTGTTGTTCCAATTATATCCTAAATTTCTCAAGACGAACATACCGGTGATGATTCCTTTGATGATGGATTCATTGAAATTGGTCCCGCCCAGGTTTATTGATCCCTCGAAGGCGGAGGGTACGCCTGCAAAACAAGGCAGCACGGGAGGAATATTATCTCTATCAAACACGCCAGTTACTCCTTTGACTGGAAAGGCGACCAAAGAAGCGTCCAAAGGAGAAACACCACTACAGCCTCCAGATAAGACCACCACCCCCATGGCATCCATCTCCGTCCCCTCACTTTCGAAAGAAACCTTACTCCGTCTCTACCGTATCCGAGCCCACGAACTCATCGCTGCCCAAGTCAAAACCCTCTCGTTTCTAACCTACCTGTTACGAGGATTCGCCGACCAAATGAAACCATACGAAGACGTCATGGCACACAATGTAGTTTGCCTATTGAAGCACTGTCCGCGGGAGGCATTGTCGACGCGTAAGGAGTTGTTGGTGGCGACTCGACACATTCTTGCTACAGATTTCCGCAGGGGTTTCTTCAAGCACGTGGACGTTTTGATGGACGAAAGAGTTATTGCGGGGAATTCGAGGTATTCTACTGTGGAACAATCATTACGACCGTTGAGTTATTCGACCTTGGCGGATTTGATTCACCACGCCCGCACGAGGTTAACGCCCGCTCAATTGGGTAGAGCAGTGCGAATATTCTCTCGTGTATTGCATGATGTGGGGATGAATATGCCCTTGTCCATGCAGATGACTGCCGTTAGGTTGCTGTTACATTTGGTGGATCAAATTTTCAACAATAATGATCCCAATCCCCAGCTTGGTCGGGATTTGTTGGTAAGAATACTGACCACATTCATTCAAAAGTTTCAAACGATCAAGGAGAGGATTCCAGGTATATTGGAGAGTGCAGAGAAAGAAATCTCGAATTGGAATGAAAGACTAAAGGCTGGTTCTATTTCTGTGGACAAGGGCGCAAACTGCAAAGATGAGGAGGAAACTACGTATGATGATGTCAGCAATAATCACAGTCCAACGTCATATCTACGTGATACTCAATCACTTCTTCGTTCGCTGTTTCAGGGCATGAAGACTGTCATATGGTGCATAAACAGTTATTCCCAGCAGCGAGAAAAAGAACGGCAACGGGCGATTGAATCGGGCGATGAAATTTTTCCGTTACCGCCCTCGACGAACAAGGAAAACGATGAATTAAATTCAGCACTCCTTAAGATCACCAATGGCGAACGCGAGCTTTTAATGGAATACATCGTTAATGGAATACCGTGCCTGAGAGCTTTCAGTTTTTGTCTGGAGGCCGGAAAAATTATCCCACGACCTCCACAATACCAAGACATGGTTGAGGCATTCGTAGCAAGTTTCACTGTCTTAGAGAGTTTTAGCATTCGGAGGACAATTTTACTTAATTTGCCGTTCATAATGGGCGAAATGGACACAGATGGTGATCTGATTATCATGTTCAAGTTTTTGTTATTCGACCATGGAAAATCGGTTAGCTACGAACTGTGTGACTTCATGTTTACGTATCTTGCGGAGAACATTAAAGATCTTGCTGATCTCCAAACACAAGACGTTGAACCACAGCAACAGACACAAGAGGAAAACGATTATGACAATGACAGGATCAAATACAAACTCACCAATTCACGAGCACAAAACACATTCAAGCTTTTCATGTCAATATTTTCTTCACTCACGAAATACCCCCAAAATGAGGCCGCACTTCTTCCTCATTTACGAAGTTTTGTGCCCGAATGCATCCGACATTCCATGGAGTTGTCCACGATAGGACCAGGGCCTTACCTTTGCATCCTGCGAATCTTGTTCCGAACTTTAACGGGGGGTAAATTTGAAGCATCGTACAAAGAGATGGCCCCCCTCTTGCCGACGATTCTCAATGGTTTTTATCGAATATACTTATCAACAGATAACGAACCGCTACGTTTTATGATCGTTGAACTCATGCTGACGATCCCATCGCGTCTATCAGTCTTGCTCCCGCATTTACCACTTCTTGTAAAAATACTCATTCCTGCCCTTCAGTCCAATCGAGGAGACCTTGTGAACCTGGCATTGCGCAATCGTAAGTTAACTATGAATTCAATTGCTTTTCTTCAGTAACGAATGTCACATCTAGAAATCACTTTTTCTCAATTATGCAGTCGAATTTTGGGTGGACAATCTGCATAGCGACTACATATACCCTGTCATAGCTCAACAAAGTGATACTCTTTGCTATCTAATGATCTCTCTCACTAAGCATCTCCAACCGGCGCCATATCCTTATGGTTTGCTGTGTCTGCGTCTTTTGGGAAAGCTCGGTGGAAAAAATCGCTTGTTCCTTCATGAAATTATGTGTCAAGATTTTCCAAACGACAACAAAATGTCAAAGCCTGGTCTATCAATCCTGTTTGAATGGCAAGGAAACTCGCCCGAGTCTGCTTTTACTAGTGACGAGGTATCATTGTCCTTTCCCTTACGGCTACCGCTAGAACGTGCAGTGGATGTGCTTAGATTCGTTCGCAATTCGCCAGGTATTGTTGCGAAAAGAGACGAGCTAGATACAACGACGATTCGTTTGCCATTGGATGATCACAATGCATATTTTAAATGCTTGTTTGGCGAACGATCCGAACGCCTGGATCTGAATGCATACGCAGTTGAACTAATGGAAAAAACGAAGACAGAACAAGCAAGCAGTGCTTTTGCAATTATTCGGGGAGCGCTTGCATCCATTCTGGACTTTCCTGTCAACGAAAATTTCAAAACTTTTGTGCCAACGTCAAATGCACCGAAGTCTGACGAAGTAGAGAACTCTGAGAAAGATACTAATGACTTCCGCCTTCGTTCTATTTGCACAAGCGCATTGAAACTGATTTGTGATGGACTCTTTACCTCGACTGCAATCGAAGAGTTACATAAAGAAGCTATGGTGATGTTGAAAGGCTTCGGATCTCACATATTTTTTTTATTATCAAGTCACATTAGTTGTGTAACCCGAATAGACAGTGATGGTGCCGCAGTGGATAACGTTCACCAAGTTGGTTTTGCGCAAAACCACCTCGGCGGTAAACTTCAACCACTCAAACCCTTCGGGTGCTTTCGCTTGTCCGGTACTCTTGGTGAAGATGTTGATCCGTTCGTTTTAAACGAATCTCTTGTCGACGCATTAGCATGTTCAGACTCAAAGCACATCGTGAATGCTGCCAACGAGGTATTGAGTTCCACCATTGAATTGGCGCAAAACTTGATGTCTACTGCTGATAGAGCGGAAAAGATCGGGACGGAGGATGACTCTTTGAGTGTGGGAGATGTTGTTATAGAAAATCTCCTTAGCTGTATGTGCCAAGCCTGCTTTGGACAGTCGTGGAATCGCCGGATCGGGGTAATGAATGGGATTCTCCAGGTTTTGAGTAAAATGGGCCAACAGTGGAGTAAGTCTTATGAAGTTGAAATTCTTCACGTATCAATGTTCTTGGTCAAAGACGCACCTCCGGAAATCGCTCTTGCCAATAAGGAGTCACTGAGATTTGTAAGTTGGTCAACCCTTTTCAGGCTTGGTCTATCGCCCTGTTTCTTTTCGTTGCCGCATTTTCACAAATCCTGATATGAGCACTCAAACTCCGTTCGTCATCACAGTTTGTGACAATCACTTGGTTCTACTTTGGAGGTCCCACATCATGGGACTCAAGCACTTTAATATATGATGTCCTCAGCACTAAGTCGACTTATACTCCTATTGCACCAGAACAAGATGCCGAGCCCCCATTCATAAGCCAAGCCTCCCTGACCCTGATCCTTTCAGAAATTGGATCAACTAAGCACTTTGTTCGATTTGCAGTACGACATTTTTTGAGAATCGTCACTCACGACAAGCCGTCGATAGAATTTGCCGTCAAAGAAAATGTGACTGCATTGAAACGTTTGATCTTCCCAAGAATTCTCAGATCCTCTCCTCTCCCAGAGCAAGTTGCAATAGTAGAAGCTATTGCCTTCATGATTGAAAGAGCTCCTTTACTGTTCTCTATTGACGACCAAACAGTACTGGCGTTTACTGCTGAACTCCTGAAAATGGTATCAGTCGCAGGTGAGCTACATGTCCACTTTTCCTCGTCAAAATTGTTTCGCGTTCTCTTCTAATGATTGATCCCCGGGCTTCAGATGGTGATATATCAGATACTTTCACTAGTGTCGTACTTATAGATAAGCACGGATTTGCTGTCAACACAGAATCACCTAGCCAACCTCATCATGGAATGCACACGTCATCAGTGTTTTTGAACAAAAGTTTTAAACTACAAAGTGACTCGTTTGGTGGTTGTGTCATTGTTCCTGAGGAGCTTCCTCTTGGCGTTCAATTCAGAGTGGCATCTATATATCTATTTAGAGGCCTTATCAGGCGATTTCCAGACCATTTTTTCGATGCTGAGCCCAAAACACAAATCGGTAATTTGAGACCCCATGTTGTATCACTACTCTTTCGATCATTGACAGCACAGCCTTCCGAAGTTGTTGCTGCTGGAGAATCTGCTCTGCATGATGCACTTCTGCTAGGTGCCTCAGAGAAAGAGGACAGCTCAGAAGACCAACCTAAGTCGTCTCACAGATTACCCAAAGAATTAATTCAAACGTGTATACGGTGAGTCCGAGTAAATATCTAATTATGTTTGTGCTATGGAAGTATTTTCTTCATGACGGTTTGATCCTTCTTGAAAATCCTTTCGCTAGACCGATTCTTATTAACCTTCGGGACCACACCAAGTTGACGATTCCTCTCCTCAGGGGAATCGCCCGTCTTCTATCATTGCTATCTTCTTGGTTTAACAAGGCTTTGGGGGAAAAAATGATTGAGCACCTGTCAAAGTTTACTGAAGCCGATAAAATCACTTCTTTGCAATTGTGGAACCTAGGCGATGAGCCCAAAGTCGCAGCCGCTGTGATGGATTTATTTGCGTTATTACCCCAGGCATCTCGCTTTGTCGAGGCCCTTGTCAAAAGTACTCTCAGGTTGGCAGTTTTCTTAGTTCATGTGAATGCCATATTTTTGTTTTTTAATGCTGACCTAATGGTCATGCTTTCAAATTTTTCAGGCTGGAGGCTGCTTGGTGTCTACCCGTTTCACCTTTCAGAGACCCTCTAGCACGCTACCTGAATCGTCACTGTGCAAGTAAGTTAAGAAAGTTGAGCAAGCATTGTAAAGTATTTTCATGATGCAATAAAAAAGGGCGTTCCGTCTTAATTACTAGGTGCGGCTGGCTTCTTTTTGGAGGAACATCGTCTATGTAACCCGATGTACAGCGAACTATTTGGAGACATCTTGCAACGAAAATCTTCTGAAGCCCTAAGAGAATACATCAGTGGTAAAGAATGCACAGTCATGCTGTTGAACGTATGCTTTGAAAGGCCGTTGGCCATAATTCGATCCGAAAAGAATGCGTCTTCGCCTGTGTCAAAGGCAAGTACAGCAGCCCACCTTTTGGTGTATGGTGTGAATCCTCTGAATTCCTATTCCACGCAGCGAAAGCTTGAGATTGCTCGGCAGGATATTACATCGAAGAAAAATCAACTTGATGAAAAAAATCAAGAGGAGGCATCACTAAAGGCTGCGAAGTCGAAATCAGAAGATGTAACAAACACGCACCTGGCTGTAGAACGTCTGAAAAGGGAACTCGAGACTTCGAGGACGGCATATGCACAAGAAATTTTACAAGCATCTTCTCAGAAAGAGGTGCTAACCGAACGTCCCATGACAACCACTGCTTTAGAATTGCAGCACCAGGGTTTTAAAGTCATCGAAATTCTTATGAAATACAACAGAAGTCATATCCAAAATGATGTCCTCCGGGCGTTGCGGTGGCTCTGGCGGTCTCGCGGGCGTCATTACAGGTTGCTTTACGAAGAGGAAATCCAGCCGCGCTACTTCATGGAATCATACACGTTGGCTAAATTTCTTATTGCATACTCGAAGGCAAACCCGGCAGATATCGATGTTCTTTTTGATCTGATCAGTAAGTAATTTTTTCAGGATAATGACTCCGCTCTCTGAAAGCCAACCAAATATTTTTTTCCCAATTCACCATCCCGTGTTTCAAAAAGGGGTATTCTTGAATCCATCTTCTATTGATTTCACGTTCGTCCAACAATTTCTCTATCGTAGAGTTGCCTATGATCTCTCGTTAGGACAAAGAGGTACGTCTAATTGTAGACATACATGCATTCAAGTATCGAAACATTTATGTGATTTGACGATAACGTGTGATGTGCGCACAGAGCAAGTTCTCCAAAGATATCTCACACTGCTGTCAAGTGAAGGATCCGAAGAAAACAAAATAGTATCTACCACTCTGTTGGTCTACCCCATGTTGAAACATATCGCTCAAGCAAACGACCCAAGAGCGGCCAAAACAGTCATCAGTCATGAATCTATCAAAATTTTTACAGAAGTCATATTACATGGTGGTTTACATAGCACCAAATTAACCTGTCAATTTTTACGGTTAATTGATGGTAGGTGTGCCCTTAATTTCGCTACTTCCTTCTCTGTGTCCAAGTGTATGTCATGAATCTTGCCTTGAATTTAATCATCTTAGTTCTACTCGAGTTCATGCCGAACGATGTTGTTGACTTCAGAAAGGACTTGATCAAGTACATTTGGGGGGTTTTGAAGAGTGACGACGCAAGCACCAAGTACTACGGTTATCTCGGTAGGTTGCTGTTCGTGGTATGTCTCCTTGACTGAAATCTCAGCTCATGGCTACCATCTCTGTCTTCTTTAGCTGTAAGCAGGTTTGTTGCAGCCTTTGAGACGCCACCAAAAGTGACTTTGCAAGTTTTTCGATCACTCTTGCGATCTCACAGCACACCGGAGATAAGGATGGTTCGAGATTCATTAAATATATTAGTGCCAGCACTTCCATCACGGCTGTCATCAGACGAGTTAGATGTGGCACTTAAGTACACCATAAAAGTCATACACGAAGAGGGAAACTCTGTGCAGCATCTTGCACATCTTTTGGAGTGCATTACAAGCCACCCCCACATTTTTTCTGCTCATTCATCTTGTTTAATTCCTTATATGGTCCATTCTATCTCCACACTTGGTGTGTCGCTTAATTCTCCTCCTGAGCACAAAGAGCTTTCGGTTGCTGTTGCCAAGCTTGTTTTTGAATGGGGCAAGACAAATCACTCATTTGGTTCAGATGCAAAAGTTGATACAAAAACAGACTCCAACAATCTGGATCCCAACATTCTTGATGCTATAGTCAATTTTGCTGTGAAGATCATACTTTCAAATGCGGAGACAAAAGTTGATCTCAGCCACCGTCAAATCCACTTCCAGGCTACTTCTCTTCTGAGAGATGTTTTGTCCTCTCATCCAAACGCGAACATAAGTGCGATACACTTTGAAAGAGTATTTTCGCTGGGTTCTGGCGAAGGGGAGAGAGAGTTGTTACTGGCAAAAAAGCATCAAGAAAAATCTGGCGATGTGTTGAAAAAAAGCGAGAAACTAAAGAAGTCATCTAATGAAGATGCCACACTGAAGAAAAGAGATCATGTAGACAGCACCTACCCTTCTCTAATTGTTGCTTCTGTGGAAATCTTTTCCATTCTACTATCTCACAAGCCATCAAGCACTTTGATAAGTCTGAACGTATGCAAGATGCTGTCAGCATGCTTCTCGCACAAAGTATCAATTAAAGACGACAAAGGAGCAGGGCTACTGAAAGAGTTTGTTGTCAACCTGGTTGCTGCTGCCAGCTTAGGTTCAAACAAGGCTTCTATCATTTCTTTACTCGAGCATTCAATTGAAGGAGATACATGTCGAAATTCGAGCGACAGCGAAGCATGTGACCAAATAAATCATAAGGCATATTTGGCAATTGACATTATTGAAGAAGTTTGCGTCACGTGCCCTGATTTTGTGGAGCCGTTCATTAGCTGCTTGATCACCTTTTCCAAACAGCAAGTCAAAGATCACATCAAGGAAATCCCAAGAAATGCAACCTCAATGGTAGCAGGGGGCACGAATAATCTCCCACCAGCAACTTCTACCTTGGGCATATTTGAACTTGCATGCGGTATTGGCTTTCATGCGGCATATAGAGGCACGGACATCACTGCGGGTTATGAAAGTAATGAAACTCAAACTCTTCATGAAATTGAGCATCTCAAACCGTCGCTTCGTGCTCTAGTTAAGAGTCTTCGGTTGATCAGCTCCAGCAGTGTTCTTTTTACATTTTCTACTGCAAGAAAGTTATTCTTGGAGGCAATTTCGCTTATCTTAGATTCAAGTGTCTGTATCCCATTGTTGATGGCAACAGTAGGCATTATTGGCAAGAAGGTAATGCGTTCTACGCAAGGAGCTCCTTTCACTCGTAATGAGCAAGAAGAATGTCTTTGGAGAATTGCTCAAATTGATTTTAACAAGCTGCCGCTAGCAGCATCACATGCCCTCAACGATATGATTTGCCTAATTGTTTTATCGAAATTCGGCTATAACCCATCACTCGACCAAGATTATCCGTTTGAATGCAACACATGCTCTCCTGAGTCCTCTAGTGCTACATACATCAAACCTTCAAATGATTCGACAGAAAATGTGTTGGATAAACTTTTTGCGATTTGTCTTATGTCAGGAAATTTGGCTGTAAGATCAATAGCAGTAAGCATTTTTGCCAAGGACATACGTGATTCCACTGTTGCGTATCAAAGGCTGGCATCCCTAGCAGTCAAGATGCATTGCCTAAATGGTGAACACATTGATGTCGTTGGCGTCGAAGTTATCAGGCTATTTCTCAATTGCGACCTGGAATGTCTTGGGAAGCGCCTGTGGACTGTCCTGCTTATGGATTTGCTACTCGCTGTTGGTAAACTCGGCAAAGGATTATGTCTCACCAGTCGATGGCAGCGTTGTCACACTTCTGATAATAAAAATATCAACGAAGGGTTTCTGAAGCTAACAACAAAACCTGCAAGTGAATGCGAACGCAAGCTTGATGTCATGGCAGAAGAAATATATTCGGCATTTATTAAACTGATCTTGTCGGAGAAGAGCGAACAGCAATGCGGAGGAGGACGTTGCATATCTGCCATCCGAATCATTGCTTACGGAGATGTCGATACGAGCCAATCCATTCTAGAATGTTGTTTCCAAGCTGCGTGGCAACATTTGCCTACTGACGAGGACAGATCTGCTCTCATTCAACGGCTTGAGAAGCTACTTGCCATGCCTTACAATGCACAATTTTTGAAGACAAGTCAATGTACTCCAATAAATACCGTCCAGTCTTTGGTGCGACTTTTGATTCATCTTCGCCCCATGCCAACGATCGACACATTCCTACTATCGTCTTTAGCCTCTGACTTTGGTTTGCATAATGAAGTATTTGTTTATCTAGAAAGGAAGTATTTGGCACTAACCAGGCAGAGTTTTGAAACATCTTCGGAGTCTTTTCTTTTGCTTCAAGCAATACACAAATGCCTTTCACGTGTCGGCGATCGTGATGTGGTACTAGCAACATTCTCTACAATGTGCAGCATTGCTGGGACAAAGTTAGCACTATCCCTTGATACATATGGTTTCGTAAAGAAGGCAACTGATGCATATGTGTCACTGATTGAAAGAGCCAGCGAAAATTGTGAATTCATGCCGTCTGAGTTTGAATTCAAGCTCTGGGAGCAGCAATGGGTCGAGGTTCACAAAGAATTGAGCCAATGGTCACTCATAGACGAACTTTCATCAACCCTTGGGGACAAAAACGTCATGATTGAGTGCGCATGGAAAACCAAAAATTGGGATAAAGTGAAGTCGCTTTGTGGGAGTCCAACAATCATAGCATCAATTGAACAGGGTGATTCGCTCGCGAAGATGACTGAAATATTCCTTGCTATTCACGAGGGAAAGCTTGCTGAAGTAGAGAATTTGCATGCCCAAGCCGCCCAACTTTGTCTTTACAAATGGCAATTGTTACCAACAGTTGGGTCTGGAAGTACTGCTCACAACGATCTCTTTCAGCAGTTTCAACGACTAGTCGAACTCCGAGAGTCGAGTCAAATCATGATTGAAACTTTCTCTCACTCGTCAAGACGTAGTATTCCTGACCTAAAAGCTGTACTGAGTTCATGGCGCCACCGAAGCCCTAATCCCTTCGAACCAGTCTCTGTCTGGGAGGATTTGTATTTTTGGCGTTTTCACATTTTTGATGCGGTTGCGAAGAACTTTAGCTGGGCAGAAGCTGGAACGCTTGCGGCACTGCATGATCGTCCCTACGCCGCAATAACACTGGGAAGGACAGCAAGGAAGCAAGATTTGAAGGAAGTGTCAATGTTCTTGTTGAGTCATCTCACAGACTGCATGGACGTTGAAGATGCATTTCTCAAGTTAAGAGAACAGATCGTTTCATACCGAGTTTCACCAGAAGAAGCTCCAGAGGAAGCCATGCTAAAAGGTGGCTTGAATCTTGTAAACAGCACAAATCTCACCTTCTTCAATTCCCGCCAAAAGGCAGAGCTCTTCAGGCTGAAATCTTACTTTTTTAATGCATTGAATGATAAGTCGAATGCTCATAAAAATTATTGCTATGCAGTGCAGCTTAGTCCAAACTATGCAAGAGGTAAGGCTTGTACCATAATTTCTATTCTCAATCAACTTGATTTTCACTGATCATTTGATTGGTATCAGCGTGGATTGACTGGGGGCACCTTTGTGCATCGCTGTGTGATAGTAGTAAAATCAATGCCGATTCTAAAGACCCCAAACACAAAATGAACATACAATACCTCGCGCAGGCTATGGGTTGTTACCTGGAAGCAATTAGATGCGACGCAAGCGAACAGTCCCGAGAGACTCTCCCGCACTGTCTCTCTATGCTTTCACTCGATAGTCCTCAATTTGGATATCTCTGCAAAGCATTTGAAGGTACGATACTTTATGTTATTTGAACAAGTAGTATTTTCTGACCCTGACAGATTGAGCGTTCACGTAATTTGCAGCTAGAGCACCATTATTGCCAGCATGGGTGTGGTTGCCTTGGATTCCTCAGTTATTGACATGCTTGTATCGCGCTGAAGCACACTCTGCAAAGGCAGTCCTCATTAAGATAGCGAATGACCATCCTCAAGTAAGTGTCATTGTATCACGAATAGGATTAAGAATATTCTACCATACTAAACTTTGAAATGCCCCAAATCAATTAGGCGTTGTACTATTCACTGAGAGCTTTCTTTTTGGAGCGCAGAGATATTGAACGATCGAAAGATCATGATGTGGGTTCAAAGCAGGAAGATGACGCTCAAAAGCACGCTGAGGTCCTTATGTCTAATCTTAGGAAGTCGCACCCTGTCCTATGGAGTAAACTTGAAGCAATCCTTGAAGATCTCATCATCCGCTTTAGGCCAAGTTATGAAGCCGAACTCCTTGCCACTATAAAAGCATTGTTGGACAAAGCAAGAACGAAAGCGGAGCCCAAAGCTAGTTGCAAAGATACTGCCCCAGATAGTAAGGTTGACCTTTTGGAATATCTCCTTGTCAGCCTAAGCAAAATTAGTCTCAAGTTCTTTAACAAAGAGAAACCAGACTCCTCCAAGGGTAGAAAAACTTTGCTTTTTGAGAAGAAGTGGCATGCATTATTTGACCGTGATTTTTTAGAAAAACACTCAGAACTAAATGCAGTGCAGGGGCGTGATTCAATCGACGAGCTCATCGAAAAACTTGAGGTATGGAAGGCAAAACTTGAACATGAAGTTGCTCTTGTTCCAAACAAATGTTACTTGCAGGAAACATCGCCATCTCTGTCCTGGTATTCTGGCCAGTCTTCTGATTATTGGGCTGGCTCCTGTGAGTCAGTTTCCCTGATGCTTTCAAATTCACAGCATGATTATCATTCAACACTTGACAACACGCTGTATGAAGCTACGAGGTCATCAGCACTGGCGGCTTACAAGGCTAGCTCCGATGCTGTACTATCATCTGCAAAATCTGAAGGCCTTGGTGGTCATGAAGGAGGAGGTTCTTCCTTGATTGAAATTCCTGGCCAGTATGCACCAACCAGTTCAAGCATTCTTGATTTACGCCCTTTCCCTGAGCTTCACGCCAAACTTGTAAATTTCCACCAGACCCTTGAAGTTATATCTAGCCCATCCAAACAAGATCAAACTGTACGCCAAATATCAATGATTGGGAGTGATGGGAGGAATTACAAGTTTTTGTTGCAACTTGCCATTCCGTACTGGACTCGCACTGATGAGAGATCTGCACAGTTGCAATACATCATGGGCAAAATAATGCGGAATAATATCCAAACTTGCAGGCGATGTTTGCCAGTCCGACCAAATGTAGTGATCCCTGTTGCACAACGTATGCGAATGACAGCAAATGAGCCATCTTACCATTCATTGGATTCAGCTTTTCACCACGTGCAAGGAGGCAACCTTGACCACCTTGTTGCCGTTTTTGAAGAGGAAGTTTCCAAACGCCTGGCTATCGCAGAGGATGCAAACGGCGATAATCAACCACATCTAGTCGAGCATGTAAAAAATGATGTTTACAGACACATTTGCCACGAGCTTGTGCTGCCTGATATCTTGTCGAAGTATATGACAGTTACTATTCCTTCCATTGAGAGGATGGTGCAGTTTCGGAAAATGTTTGCATCGCAATTATCATCAAACTCAGTAATCCAGCATACATTTGCAGTGATAGAACGGACTCCAATGAGATTTGTGTTCTGCAATCGCACTGGTAAAGTTCTGGCACAAGATTTTCGGTTTCAATATAACCAAGGTAATCAGCTGGATTCTTTCTTTCCATATTTCACTTTGCTCCTTTCAAGTCTGATACATTTTAACCTGTTATTTTTGTGAACTAGGGTTGCTAGAGGCTCCTGACGTGCCATTTCGCATGACACGATCAATTGCTGAGTTAATAGGACCGTTCTTACTAGAAGGGATTTTTCTTCCCTCTTTTGTCTGTATCTCTTCAGCCATGAACACCAACCGAAATGCTTTAGAACCAGTTTTTCATTTGCTTCTAAGAGATGACATTATTTCTTGGTATACATCAAAGACACTACCTCGAAACGACAAAAAACTGCAAGAAATGGAGCAGCAGCTTTCAGATAGAGTACGGAAGAATATCGGCTATGTCCAAGAACGTCTGAAAGAGTGTTCACCTCGACTTGTGGAGAATGCTGCAGAGGAAGTAGTCAGTCGTAATCCACAACCAATTGATGCTCATGTGAGAAATCTCTTAGATGCTGCAACTAATGAACAAAAGTTGTGCATGATGTCGCCATCTTATCATGCGTGGCTTTAGGCCATTCACACTCTTTCTGGACTATTCTGTAGTCTATTTTAATTTTTAATGCACACCTTTTTCCTGGGTCATGTAGACTGTGATTTAGTTCGTTTGATAGTGAAGGATTTTAGGGAAATTTACATAAAAAAATGAAACAGTTTAAATTAATACTTTCCATAATAATGAAGTATTTCATTATTGATTGGATGAAATTTCCTTTTTTTGTTTAAGCCTATTTCTCGAAAACGATTGAAACATGCATGAACTTTGTACCTTGTACTTTCAGATGTACTTTGTACCTTCAGATATACTACAAAAAACATCACAAGGTACATTTCTATGTAGGAACAAATAGTTGTTCTACAGGTACTAAAAAGGGTACAAAAGACATCAAAAAGTACATTTATGTCCTTTTGGATGTACTTGGAACTTTCAATTGTGAGTTGTACTTTCAAATATATGTTAAAGGATACAAGATGTTTGTTAAACATTGTAGGAAAACACAGTTCAACATTCTCCAAACAATAAAAATACAATTATTGTGTCCATGCACATGCATATTTTGTATGAGTACTAGTATTAGTACAAAAGTACATACATTTCATAAAGTCCTAACTATACAACTTTGAAAAAATCATCATTCATCAATTCAAGAGACTGAAACATCAGCAGAAATTCTATCACAAAAGCCAATTCCTTGAAAAGTTGATGGAATCCACTAAAAATTGTTTATTGTATCTTAATTTAATTAATTTTGCTCTTTTTGAAGACATTATTACACCATTGGAGTATTCACTATGTAACATTGTTAAGATTCTAAAACTATATTTACTTATTTTGTTAACAGGACTGTTATTAAATAATACAAATGTTCACCAAAAATGCTATTTTTCATTAATGGTCCAACTAAATCACAGCCTTAGACTGTGAATATATCCATTAGAATTGAAGTTCAAAGTTCTGAATCAAGGCACAACATACTTCCTCTAGAATTTTGAATGCTTCCTGAATCTGCCGTTGGACCAAAAGATCCACTGACCGCTTATCTGATTGCCCATGGATCTGGGCTTCTGTCAAACAGACAGCTCACAAACATGACAGCATCCAAATCTTGGCAGAATGGCAACAGCCAGCAGCCATGAAACCCACAAGCTGCAAGCCAGGCTGCAACCAAACCCAGCAACACCGCTTTATGGATAAATTAATTAATAAAAATTACTTGAATATTCAAGTGACCAAACTGAATTAACTAAACAACTTTAGAAAATAAACTCATTCATCAATTCAAGAGACTCTCACAATGGCAGAAATTCTTTCAAAAACTAATTCCTTGGAAATTTGACTTGGTTGCAAATTACTGTTTTTGTTACTGTCACCAAAACCTCCAAAATATTACT
>JALLPC010001841.1:0-14728 GCA_036940045.1 Stephanocyclus meneghinianus | reverse complement strand
GAATTGCAAGAGATGTGCATATCACCAGTACCACATCAGGTAACTCCTCCCTCTGATATTGAGTACTAAACACAATCCCGATTAAAAATAAAATCAATTTTCTTTACAAAAAATCCCAATCAAACCAAGTTAAATCTTTTTGGAAAAATACTATAAAATAGTATGCTACAAAAAAGCTTGCAGCGGCTCCTGGTAATTTATTTTTTGGAATTGCTGGGAACATCCATTTTTCGGTTTCATGATGAATTTTGCAACTTCGTATTATGTGGGAATTGCGTACGTGTTTGGTTGCAAGTGGTGAATTCATGCTATGGCACTTAATACAATGATAGCAGTAATACAATTCTCAAAAATGTAGTATTACCACTTACTAGAGTCTGCGTGTAAGGGAAAAGGTATTAAACAAGAAGATGTGTGCTGCACTTGCATGCAGTTGACATCTTGTCACTGATTTACTACTTCGGTTGGAAACTTCCAATAATAGGAGAATACTTATCTCGCTGACAGCTTCATAAAATCCGCAAAAGTTGGGATCGTTCTGTGAAGAACTACAAAACTGATCGATTTGAGGCTTATTTTTCTGCCTTCATGATAATTTGGACTCCAAATCAGCTCGCATTTATCTGGAAAGAAACAACGGCCCTAGAATTGAGGTCCGATTTCTCTGAAATTCAGTATGAGTCAATAAGTTCGTTATTTCCATGGCTCCACTATTGTTAGAATACTAAAATTTTCAGTTGGTTAGAAACTTCTAGACATGTCATTTGGTTAATTTTTTCCGTAAAAATAACAAAACTTGGGTTCCCAATAAGCAACACAAACCAGAGCCAAAACAGATGTATCGCAAAGTATTGACGTAGAGGTCCTCATTACACAACAGAGGAAAATTAAAAATTAACATTCACCGACACAAACTTCAGCGGCATATCTTGAGTAAACAAACTTCTCCTACCTGTATTAAGGACAGGTTGTGAGTGAACTTGAGGGACGGCTCTGGAAGATTGTCGCGTGGTGGGTGGTGGGAGGAGGATGCTCTAAGATTGGTTGATACCAGCACTAGAACGAAGNCAAGTGGGAAATTCGCATGCAAAAAGGTGTATAGTATGTGCACAAATGTTGACTATGTGATTAAGGTATGCGGAGCGGTCAGTCAAATTTTTCTGACAATTTTGGCTGCAGTGGTTGGTATCATTTTCCAATTTCAGCTGATTTACTAGATATTAGTTAGAGAATGCAAAAAATATTTTTGAACATAAAAGGTACGTGAGTAACTAAGTATGTAATCATGGTATAAAACTTGAATCGTGTACCTAGTATTTTTTCCTAGGATGACTTCACAATACTGCTTCTGCTTTCACGCAACGGCTGTACCAAATTGGGTATGGGTCAGAATGGACTTTGAACCACTATTTGTCAGATATCTTTGGCCACTGGTGTGACCTCAATATCTAGCCTCTGAGTCCCAGCCAAATTTGGAAATCCCTTTGGGACTATCTTGAGAGCTTAAGTCCAGCTCCACATGTTGTCCAGTCATCAAAATCACCATCTTAATTTAGCTGCCATTACAAGTCTAATGATTCAAAGTCCAACACTTACAAATTAGTATGTTCTCTACAGTCAGATAACAAAAGTGTCAAAAATCATGGGACAACACATCATAATGCCAAATAATTGTGCATCCATGTGCGATCATTTTTTGCTATCCTATGAAGTAAGCTAAGTAGAGACTACCTTACACATCCCATCCAAGGACATATTCATCAAAAAACATACAATCAAAGGTATAATAATATGTCAGGTCCTTAATGGTTCAAAGTCCAGTCAACAGTTCAAACTCAATGCTGACCTGCACCATAACTTATGGCAAAGAATCAGCATGATAAGCGATTCAAATGGTACCTTGCTTACACAACATGAATTCCTCAAATAAGAATATCTACATAATAAGTAGTAGTCAGCACTGAATTCAATTGGATTGACTGAATTCAGTCAACCTCATCACCAACCGATATGGATGAGTTAACATACTTACTATGCCAGTGTAACTGTAGTACTGTCGCACCCCCATTTGTAACTAAATTCAATAAATTCTCGTTAATTTTATTAGATCCCTGATAACTTTTTTGACAGCCATCGCAGTAGGATTTGTGCTAAATACTACAAATTCATCTTTTAATGAGCTTTTTCTATGACTACTGCTTCTCATTCAAAATCTTGCTCAAGTATGGATCATCTAAAAAATGTGTGGCCCTCATTTCACATACTCGTGTTATGCAGCGAATAACTTTTCTGCTGCAAAGAATTGCAACAACATAGTGTTGCCTCACTCCAAACATGACTGGGAGTGAGGAAGAGCTTAATGCTCTTGTGAAGAGGCCTGTCACAACCAAAGCGGTCCACACAACTCACAGTGCCAGGGAGGGTTTTGCGAGCACGGCGTGATATGGAATGATAAATTTGAAGCATAGAATGGGACATTCAGGACTCCCAAGTAACTTATTATGTTTATGAGATAAAAGAATTGACTTCAAAAACTTAATGTCAATACAACCTAAAAACACAACAATCAACCTGATTACTTGAATCAAAACTTGAATTAGATGAATAATGAGTTCATAGAAATAATTGTTTATAGTTTTGAGTTATTCATTTTTTATAGTCAACATGAACCATTAAAATCTCGTCCACTGAAATATATCTCAATGGAATTTGATCATTTGGCTGATTGTTGTTCTTCCAAAGTGTTTTTTGCAATATTCCACTGAACTCTGCAAATGAAAAATTTGTATTAGGTGAAAAGTCCTCATCTACTCCTGATGACAAGCCTATCCAGAACAACCCAAAAAACCATCAATGGACACATGTATGAGTGGATTGGATGTTTGTGGCATTAGTTGTAATGAAACCAACGTACCATTGCAAAAATCTTACCTTCCGTGCAACTGATCAGGACCGCTGTCGTGTAACAAAAAATGCATGGTAGAAACGGTGACAACTCCATGAAACCCGCCAATCTCTTCAAATCAAGCAGCAGGATCATAGCAGTTGATGGTGACGAGAGCGATCGCGGGGAACTAGTGTTGCAGTTGTGGTTTTTATGTAACGGGCAAACCGGTTGCGGTGGCTGAAATGGTCAAGTATTCAGTCACGATTTCTTTTTTGTAACATAATCTGTTACTTTTTTTCTAATGTTGTTCAACGCAACAGTACTACAGCTAATCTGGAAACTATTAATTTTACATATTAGTAAAATTTTTCCAGTAGGTTTGAACTTCTTTGAAACGTTATTTGATGCATTTTACACGGAACTGAAAGATACTAGACTTGAGAAACCAGAGCTATATAACACATGGATCACCAATTGATCTAGTTCTTCCTAACCTATTTTGAATAATCACACAAACAACAACATTCTACTACATGAACTTAAGGGTCATTTCTGGTTGTTCATGAACATGAGGGACCCGGCTCTGGAAGATTGTCGCGTGGTGGGTGGTGGGAGGAGGATGCTCTAAGAAAGGTGGATACCAGCACTAGAACGAAGATCAAACGGCAGTTGTTGCATGCCTTGCCCTTGATATCATAATCCACAGAGACACTAACGTCGGAAAAGGGATTCTCGATGAAACAACTTGCAAACGAAACCTTTAGCCATAGGTCGAGAGCCAAACGAAGGAAACCTTGTTGTCACGTAGTTCCTACATCGCTAGAAAGCGCCCAAAACTGCCACAAACAACTCCAAAAATACCGAAGCTTCAACGGGCCTTGACGAGACACTCATCAGTGCAGTCTTCGCAACGAAGAGAAACGAAACAAACACATCTTCCGGCATTCCCAATAAACTCTTGTTCGACTCAGAAATCTTGGAAGTTGCAAAAGGAGGAGCATTAGAGACGACCGGCAACATTGAGGGTTGCATAGTTTCCGAGAGTGAACACTCACCCCACATCAAAACAATAGACGAAGCACGTTCAATCTCTATTACTTGAAACACAGACGAACTATTCTACGCGTAGATGATACCGGTGAGAATAAAAAGACATCACACATGACCATACAAGAGCCTAACCGCTGGAGGTACAACATATGAGGCCGTGATGAATCGAGTACAGGAACCACGGGGGTTCAGAGAAAGGGGATGTTCATGAATCAGACACGTAGGCAATCGTAGACGCCTGACAAAAACTTTCAAACAGTCGAGGACACCTCAAGAAAAGACGAGCGCCAGCAGAACTCTACACCCTGAAACCTGACATACGACCCCACGCACATATGCGATAGAAGACCTTAAAGAAGCAGAGGATGCGTCGTCGGTGGAAAACGAAAGCCACATACGGGCGAGCCTTGGGAGGAATTTATTCACAGGGCAAGACGTCTTGAAAAGAAAAATCTCCTTTATGATACAACGTTCACCTTGTCAACTGTCGACCACAGGATGGTTGAAGCACAGCACTTCTCAACTATGACGCGTAGACTGCGAAGTCATGATGGAATTAACCTTACGGGAGGCAGTACCTTCTAAAGAGGCAGCGAGGGGTGGACAAGTGTTGCGAAAAGCAAACACGACGATTTTCACTTCACTCTTCCCACTGGTCAACCGCGAACCACGACCAAAACCGAATCGCATCAAGCCAAATACCCGTCGTCTACATATACACTAGAACCAGACGTAATTACACTATGCGACAGTGCCACTAATCTACATTGCCATAACGTCGTAGGAGCTAACCACCACATAACAAGCGATGGCAGGGGCCATTGAGTTACCGAACCATCAAGCACGAGATGTTCCACCCACACCACAAACAGAAGAACCGGGCCAAACCAGACGCAGTAGAACATTGCAATGGCACAGAAAACATGCATCAGGGGACAATTGCGCTGACTTGCCCTAACCTATCCCCAGAAGAGGAGGCGGGTGAAGAACTGGGAGACAGAGATACGTTGAAGGCAACATCGCTGTTTTTATGCGATCAATTAAGAAGTACAGAATGGAAATTGGTCGATGCAGGTGAGTACGATACTACAGTTCCGTAACTAACTTTGGATGGAAATCTTTTGCGAGCTGTGGGAACGTGCATTCCAGACGTGCACCATGACACGTTCGCATCTCATTTGTGCGATGTTCTGACACTTCTGGACTGGCTTCATTCAGACAAAAATCGATCTGTGTAGACTGTGACCACGACATTTCGTTCACTACCGTATATTGGGTGGCTACCTAAAATCGTATAAAAATTTATGCCTACCTTTCTATTCCCCTAAATTTTGTATAAACGCCACATAAACCGGAAAATAAATTTATTTTATCGGCCCTGCACCCCCCCCCTGAATAAATTTATGTTGCGCATAAAATTTATCCACAACCATTCTGACGAACTTTGTACGTGCAAGATCCNGGACTAAAGGTGCCAAGAACTACCAGAAGGAGATTCTATACAGTGCAGTCAAAGAAGTCCTCCCAACCGGGCATTTTGCCTGGGAACAAGTTGCTGCCCTCTACAAGGAGCAGTCAAAAGAGGCGGAGTTACGAGATGTTGGTGACGTCCGTCGTCACTGGAAGGATAAGCTTTGTAACGGATTCAAGAAACCAACTGGTAATTCCGGTCAAGCACATGATTTCACCCTCAAGTGTCAGAGAGTTCAGAGGTTGATTCACAACAGTATGGAAGCCAAACTCATGGGTGCATCTTCTTTAGATGGTGATGATGAAGAGAACTCATCTTCTGATGGTGTCGAAGCACCTAATTTTCAAGAGGAACGAATGTCTTGGCTTGATGAAGGAGAAATTCAAGAGCCCGAAGAACGTGATTCAATTACTTCTCCTACTACTCAGGAGGTTGCTGATCAACCAGATGTCCCACCATCTCCTCCAAGGGGGACAGCCCCTGTTAATTTGACTCCTGCCACTCTTGCCTCCAGTAAGAGTTCATCCATCAAAACTAAAAACAGTACCAACAGCAAACGTTCGAATGTTGGTAAATCCATCGAACGTCTGTGTGATTCTATTGCAAGAACCTCTGATGTATTATTTTCATCTCCTCATCATGATAGTGCCAGCGCAGGGATGTCTCAACTTGTAACATTGCAGTTCGTTCAAAACCAAATGCAGAATCAAGACCGAAAGATTGACGCAATGAAAAAAATGATGAAGAAGCTGATCAAGGGAAAGAAGAAGGAAAAGAAGCGTAAAAGGAAGCACAAGAGATCTAAGAAAAAACATAAAGTGACGCGAAAGAGTACACAAAGTGATGAACTCTTAAATCCCAGCGAAAAGAAGATTGCAAGAATGGACGAAGCAGGGGAATGCGACAGTAACAGCCTTAGCAACGAAAGTAGTAGCAGCAGCAGCAGCAGCAGCAGCAGCAGCAGCAGCAGCAGCAGCGCTAGTGACTAGAATGAAATAATGATTATGTGATAATAAATTATGGTTTAAATGAGTGTAAATGGCCATTAAATATCATCAATGCTGCTCTAGTAGTGATAGTATCTCCTAATACGATCGTTACCATTCAATCTGATCACTGTTTCGTATTCTGGGTCGAACACTTTGTTTATTTGGTTGCATCCTATCACATGAGTCCTAAAGCAGGTAGGAATTTTGGCGCGTAAGCGCCAAAATTCCCAGTAAAAATCTCTTATACGCCGGCGCATAAGAGCTATCTGGCTCTTATGCGCCGTAGTGATACTGAAATTGTTATAATTTATTCCACATAGACCTACAGCAGGCTATTAAATAGAGTACCATATTTAAAAAATAAATATTTATTCAAAGATATTATATATTTGTTTTTCGTACATTTTTAACCTATTATTATCACAATATATTAGAGAAGTAGAGTAACAGCTTCTATATTAATATTATTGTCATATTTCATTGACCGTCATGATGATACCATTATTTTGAACTAGTGAATGACATTATGAAGCCATTTCCGGAAAATCGTGAATAATTTTTACAACCGTAACAATTTTTCTTGATCTTTGGGGCAATAACATAATAAGCTGATTTTATACCAATAGTGAAATGGTTTTGTCAATAATAAATTGATGAGATTGTTATCCAGTTATCGTATTTTTACAAGAATGCGATCTCACCAAATTTCACGAACTCCCAATAATATTAGCATCTTTCAAATGCAATAAATTACTAGTAGGTCCGAATATTTTAGGGTTTAACCCCTTCATCATTTACAGATGTCATATGTTTTTTAAACCGTGAATTAATTTTTACGATCACAAATCATCTTCCATAAATAGGGGCAATAATATGTTATATTTTACAAAGTCATTAAATTAGTGATTAAGTCGCCATTATACGATCTGCGAGTAACACTGTAGCAAACTCAACGTACGAAAATATCTTGTTGGGCCGATTTGTTGAATATTAATCTCCTATTTTAACCTTAACCATGACAGACATGTCGCCCGCCACCACAACAATATACAAAATGTACTATATCACCATGGCCTTCGGAAATTGAACCAATGTTAACCCGTGTATTCTTGTGCCCCTGACCACCAATCTTTCTGCCGCCTCAACAAATCTCACGCTATTCTCCCTACGCAGCAGTGCCAATAACAACGGTGAGAAATGGATTTCTCTTGTCTCTCGCTTGATTTTGACATCTAGCGTGCTGCCACCGTATCGCTTGCCCTCTTCTCTTCCTTACTTTAATCTCTCGCTCGGTTTCTCACGTCTCTCACTTCGCTCTCAACGCTCGCTTTGCTTTGTGTCCCATTTGCACTCGTTGTATCGCTTGATATCGTCTTTTGCTTGTTTTTGTCTCTCCCTCGCTTCCGTCTCTCTCTCGCTTCCATCTATCCCTCACTTCCATGTCTCCCTCTCTTTTTTGTACCGTCTCAATGTCACCTATCGCCCCACAGTCCTAGTGTTGACCTCCGATCACAATATTAAACGCGTTGTCCTTTTCAACAGTGTGTTAAAAAAACGGTGAGGATTGTTTTTGTTTTGACTGTTTTAAATTGAATTATAATCACCAGGTTTAGAATTCATGCACCGTCATCCACCGAAATAGTCGCTGTGGGATATCTCATCCCACAGTCCAATTGATATCCGGCCACTTTTCACTAACACCTTGCCTCTTCCCATCCAACAGGGTGCTAATAAAACCGGTGAGAAGTCTATTTCCTTTTTCATGATAGACAGCAATTTATACTCACCATTTTTACAACAATGGGCCGTCACCTCCAAACCTTTCGATTGGCGACATTTCATCGCCCTTACCAATTTTGATCCGCCGCCTACATTACCTCCTCTCGTCACTCTTTTCCAACAGGTCTCTCCCTATGCAGCAGTGCCAAAGAAAAAGGTGAGAAATCGATTGCTTCTGTCTTTCGCTAGATCTTGACATCTTGCGTGCTGCCGTAATATCGTTTGCCTTCTTCTCTTGCTTGCTTTCATCTCTCGCTTGATCTCTCAATTCTCTCAATTCACTCTCAGCTTTCGCTTTGCTCTCGTCTCTCACTTGCACTTGTCGCTTTGCTTGCTATCATCTTTTGCGTATTATTTGTATCTTGCTCCCTTCCATCTCTCCCTCACTTCTGTGCCTCCTTCACTTCTGTCTCTTTCCCTTTCTTTGTACCGTACACTGTCAAATATCGGTCAATGTCATATATTGCCCCACAGACATATTTTTGACCTCCGCTCCTAATATCAAACACGGCTTTTTTTCAACAGGGTGTTAAAAAACGGTGAGGATTGGTTTTCTTTTTGACTGCTTTAAATTTAATGATCATCACCATGTTTAGAATTAATGCACCATCATCCACCGAAACAGTCGCTGTGGGATATCTCATCCCACAGACCAATTTATCACCTGTCACTTATACTAACACCTTCCCTCTTCATATCCAACGGAGTGATACCAAAAACGGTGAGAATTCTTTTTGTGTTTCACAGTGTTATACAGCGTTTTCTACTCACCATTTTTTACAGCTTTTTGGGCTGCCACATCCAAAACCTTCGATTGGCGAAATCTCATCTCCCTTACCAATTGTGCTTTGCCACCTACACTACCTCCTCTGCTCCCTCTTTTTCCAACAGTTCCCTTCAAAAAAGGTCAGCATTTGTATTGTTTTTGATGTCTGTAAAGTGATTTTTTGTCACCATTTTGCACTGTACTGTCCTGTCATCTCTGAAAAAATGCAGTCAGTGAACTTATCATTTCCACAGACTGATTTGCGATTTTTGCTGCTCACACTACTGACTCGCAACGTTCAACTGGTCACTGAAAAAAAAAGTGAGAATTTTTGTCTTTTTGACTTCTTTTGCAGTGATTAATCACCATCTCAATAATCCTCTCACTGTCACCCACACAACATTTGCTTTGGGATATCTAATCCCACAGACCTATATCTGTCCATACTCATATTTATATCCCCTTGCCTTTTCTATCAAAAAGGGGAAAGCAAAATGGTGAGAATGGGCTCGCATTTTTACAGTAATTCTGCTCACCATTTTTGCAAATTAAGTGCTGACATTTCCAAATCTTTGTGATATATGTATGTCATAAACCTCGTACAAGCAAAAACAAATTAAGTCACAAACCCAAAAAAATCAAGCCACAGTCACAACCGTCACCCGCTAAACTTCACCAAAACCAGCTCCAAAACTTTCAACAAAACCAACCTACTCACAAAACACCACCATCAATAAAACCAGATAAAACATAAAATCATTATAGCAGTAAGGTCTATTTACAACAAATTTGAAATATCATAAATATTATCTTTCCACCAAAACAAATTAAACTTTCTCCAACTATTTTTGTTAGACAGGACTTAAATTAATGGACACTCAGAATGTGTGACATTGCATCAGATCAAAATTTGTCTATTGACTCTAGGCATTACATTGTTGCCAAGATTGTTGGCATAGTTTGTACACATCCAAATTGCAACTGCATAATAAACAAGAGAAGTCCTGGTTTGTGGCCACCGAGTAGAGATTTACTGAGATGTCATTTCAATGAGAAGGGATGCTATGATGGAAAAATGCCCAATACTAGAGGACTGTCAAGACAATTAACCAATAGCCAGATTTCACTCCACCAGCAAGCCAAAAGGAACCCACACTTTTGTAAACCACTACTCGATGAAATCTTCACACCAAACTCAAAGACAATAACAGCAGACTTCTGTTCTCAATGTGGATTTTGGACCAGTAAGAAATACAACATCAATAAGCACTTTGGACAGGGAAATATGATCTGCAATCTTGCATCTAAATCAAAAGGAACAATTCTAATGGGTGAATTTGGCATATCATGTCCAACTGAAATTATAAAAAGAATCTGTGATGGCATTTTTGATCTACCATATCCCACCGAGGAATCACAAACATTTGTCCCTTCATTACCCAGCCCAAACATCACATTAGCATGTAAGTTTTTCATTAAATTTATACTTGACAGATTCAATAACCAATTACTGAATATTTACCTCATTGAAACTCAAGCAACACAACAAATTCAGACACCACCACAGTTTTCATTCATTGCCTCTGAACTTCAGATGAAAAAAGCTTCTGGTAGAGAAATAAATATTGAAAAATCAATGGCAAGTGAACCAAAACGCTTCAATGAAGCCCTTCAACACTGTTTTACTAGCATCTCTATGTCAGAAGAAGAAAAGAAGACCACTATCCAACTTGCGCAGAAACACGCCAATACTTTAATACCACTTTTTGTCAACTGTGATTCACCTCAGAGATTCTATGAAACCATTTCTGTCCATTATCAGAATGCATCTCCAAATTTCAACCCAGATAAAGATGAGCATGCCATCCGACTTGTTGTTATGTCATGTCAGAAGTGGTTGGAGAGTGGATCTGCAAACTTCGATGTCCAAAATATACGAGCAATACATCGGAGTATGCTGTACCAGGTTGGTCATGCAGAATCTCCTGACGATGAACAATTATTGAAAGGGAATACCTTCGTACCTACAAATAAAATGCATTTTGTTGTCAAAGAGGCTGAGTCATTTTTACTTTTTCTGTGTAGGTCGAAGCCAATGCTCATCCAAGAACAACTCTGTCAGGTATATTCCATATTTGATATTATTGACAAGAGAGACAAAGAACCAAGTTTATGTGACCAAGAGGCGGTAGATAGAATTTTAGAGACAAGTATTGTTCCCGGCATTATAATTGCAGCATTGCTTGAGGTTCCTACATGCCCAACAAAGTGCATCGTGATTCAACATTACCTCATTGCACGATCAGTCAAAATTATTCCAAGCAGCATGTCCATCAAATTTCAAAATGCAAATCGAATTGCAAAGAATGCTAATTCATTGCTTCGTCTTACTAGACATGCAGTATGCACTCATCTCAGACATACCTCTTCTGACATGACCAGGATGAACAAACCTTACTCAGAATTTGAATCATACGCAAACTTGCTACTCACCAAGATACAACAATGCTTTGCTGTAGATGTCACCTGCCAACGGATCAGATCTGCACGAGAAATAGAAAGAGCAACTTTTAGTCACATTGCAAAAGAAATAGATCCTGTGTCTGGCGAGGTCATGGTTAATGGTGTTTATATATCAAGGGACACCTGGGGCACTGTTATACCAAGAACAATTAATCAGTTTCAAAATGACTTACTCCCCTTGTTTCATCCAAACGCAAGAAACTCCATTCTTAAGGATGTCCTTAACATCAAAAACAAACTTGTACTAGCGGATATTGATTCTAAAGTCATAGTTTCCAATGGCTTCAATCATGAAAGAACCGTCCAAATTGTTCAAGATTTGATTCCTATATTTGACAATGAACAGATTGATACACAGAAACACATAAACAATTTGTTTCGTTATATGTATGGAGTGCTTCTGTATTTCTCTTCTGGAGCTGGTCGTGGTATGGAAGTGATGGATATTCCACCCTTCTCCAAATTTCAAGAAGTCTTCAACTCTCTGCGTTTTGGAATGCGTTCTTCAAAAAATATAAACCACGGTGTCGATAATAACAACATCATCTCCCATTACGTGTCACCTCATCTTTCCAGATACCTCGTCATTATCAATCTAGTGATACGCCCTGCAGTTGAATGTCATAACATGTTAACATGGCCTGACAAATCAAAAGGGCCACAAGAAGCAAGTGCAATGTTTCAAGAGATCATGTATCTTGACCAAAATGATTACAGAACTACCAAAGAAGGCAACAAGTTTGCACGTGATGTCTGCACCCAAATCATGAATTGCATAGCTCCACGTTCACTGGCAAAAGTAACAACTTCAGATGAAAATTGTAATCAATTTCACCACAGTCCAGATATGCATGCCAATGCCTATTCGAGTCAAATTTATTTCAAGGATATTCATGGAAATATTATCTCAGCTCCAATCATGACAGCTAGAAGCTATTGGCGTGGTTTGGGAGAACCAGAACATGATCATAATATTGTTTCTGATTACCAAGTCGATTCGATTGATGGTAATCTATACAATCATGCCTTACGTCGAGCACTTCAAAACAGTCATGTGTCTTTAACACAACACCAAATGATTGCATGCAAAACAATTGATGATTCTTCAAACACAAAACATTGTTTTGTATACATTCATGCTGGAGGTGGAAAAAGCACCCTATGGAACATACCTATACTGGCTCGTACATTAGGTGGATACATTCATGCCAAAACTATTGTCATCTCACCATGGAATGCATTATTGGCCCAACACACACAACAGTAAGAAAAATACTATTACTCCACAAAATTGAGAGTAAACTACATGTCTACAGAATCAATGAACAGAACCATCAATTCAACGAATGATTTTGATCTACTATACATCTCAATACATGCATTCAAATCGTTGATGGAATTTCATAGAAATGTGTTTATTGGTTGGAAGGTTAAGCGTATCTTCGTTGATGAGTATCATCTACTATTTCAAGAAATATTCCGTCACAGTACTTCATGGGAATCATTACGTGATCTCACAGCAACGAATGCAAAGATTATCTGTTTGAGTGCAACAACAACACAACAAATCATTCAAATGACTGCTCACTATATGGGAATTAGCAATGACAACTACGAAATAATCGGAAGCACAAACTCCTATCATCTTCCAAATGTTGCAATAGTATTAAGGAAATCCCGAGAAACAGAACTCATTGAAAAAATAATTGAGCATGTTCAACTCCGATTCAAAACAATTCAAGATCGTTCAACATTTGCAATACATATAGTTACTCTAACAATCAATCAAGCAAAAGAAATTTCAGAGAAACTTCAATTGTGTGAAATTTCATCCACTCATTTGACCAGTTGTTGTTCTGAAGTTGAACGAATGAATGCAATGGATGCATGGAACAAGGGGAAATTGAATGTTCTTGTTAGTACATTTGAGTGTGGAATTGATAGTAGCATTGCAAAAGAGACAATTAATGTTGGAGGATGTCGTTCAGTTGTTCAAGCTATTCAATCTATTGGGAGAATAAGACCAAAACAACAAGGTGGTATAGATACTCAATGTATATTTTGGTTTTCAGATCAGTCATTTAGAGTGATGGAAAATGATGACTTTGAAGGAAAACTGAATTATATGAAGTCTCTGCATCTACTGGACTGTTTCAATGACAATTCCATTGAATATCGAAGGAGCGAAATTGTATTACGGAATATGTTTCATTACAAACGTGCAAAACTCATTTTTGATGGAGACGAATGCTACAGAAAGGAATTGTTCAAAGTAATGAGGGTGCAATCATCTAATTGTAATATGTGTTCCGTTTGTACATCTTCTTCATCAAATCATGATACAGAGAAAGCGAAATGTGCAATCAGACAGAGACACAGAGAAAAACAACAAGTAATCGATCTGATTCACAGCTTAGCAGAAAAATGCATGGCATGTGGAAATACATCATGTAATGGAGTAAGTTGTATGGAACATTACAAAAACAGATGTTTTAAATGTTTGGCAATTTCAGTTGGCAAAAACTACCACAAATCAAGTGAGTGTTATGCAAACAATATTGATACTCAACAAAAGTCTTGTCCATTTTGTTTTTTGTCACTGAGTACTTCATTACAAGAATGGAACAAATCAAAAGACCATATGTTTGCTAAGTGTGTGTTCAAAGAAAGGATAAAAAGAATTCTATTATTTGATACACAGAATCAAAATGACAAGGGAATATCTGCAAAAAAAGTGTTACAGTCATGTCTTGTAAATGAAAGTATATGGTTCGAAACAATGGCAAAAAATATATCTAAAATGGAAATAAAATAGTACTACTTTCAATAAGAACTTAACAGAAATATTATAGAAACATTATGACAATTATTTAAAGAAATGAAATTATATCATAATGAAGTACATATTCATAGAATATTAGTAAAAATTCAATATATCTGAGAAATTGATTGATGTTACAAGTTACAACAATACTTTCTTAAATTGACTTTACTTCGCATTTTGCTTTTTTTCTTAATTCTTTTGTGAATATTTATGAAATTGAATGGTTTTCTTTAATTTTTTCTTTTTTTGGTTTGTTTTTATTTTATTTTGTTTTGTTTTGTTTTATGTTTTGTTTATGTTTTATTATGTTTAGTTTTTGTTTTTGTGTTATTGTTTTTTTTTTTTTAATTTTGTTTTTGTTTTGTTTTGTTTTATTTTATTTTATTTTGTTTTGTTTTGTTTTGTTTTGTTTTGTTTTGTTTTGTTTTGTTTTGTTTTG
>JALLPC010001810.1:0-16721 GCA_036940045.1 Stephanocyclus meneghinianus | reverse complement strand
TTCTAGTTATTTCTACATAATAACTAGAAATGCTGCTGATTTGATTTTCACCCAAGCAGAACCTACCTCACCTTTTGGCTTAGGTCAGAACTAGCACTGACTGTCTATCCAACTACATAACTGTTGCGGATGGTAAATTCTTCCACCACTACAACTCACAAGCATTTATTGTCATCCAATTCGGGCACACCTACTGGCAACAAACTTCTGGCACTGGGATGGGTATCTCCCCAGCTCCACCATGGGCAACCGTCTTTTAGGCCCTACATGAAAACACCTTCCCACCTAAGTATAGTCAACATCTCATCTTCTATAAATGCTGTATTGGCAATATATTTAGAGTCTGGCTCCCCCACCCATGCCAACATCAAAACCAAATACTTTGGCACACATTCACAAGACACATACAAGAATGGCATGGACTTGAATGGGAATTTACACCAACTTCCACATCGTGTAATTTCATTGATCTCACAATCTCTGTTACTAAAAACCACCTTATCACCACACTGTTTGAACCTATATCTCTACATCCCCCCACCCCACTCCTCCCACCCCACAGGCATGATACATGGCCTCATACATGGCAATATCATATGCATCCACCACCTATGCACACCAAAATGATATCCAACAGAAAACACAAACATTCTATCAACGCCTCATTCACCAAGGATACCCTCCTGCCTACCTCAACCCAATTTTCAAACAAGCCACATATAAAGCAGCATCCTTCCTCTCCCTCCAACAGACACCAAACACCCCACCCCAACCCAATCCACCAACCTAAAATCACACCATCCCAAGATATTCCTCTGCTTACAATACCACCCACAGGACACAGCCCCCCTCCAAAAAGTTATCCAACAACTTTGGACCTCAACTGTAGCCAAACCATCAGGGAAAACACAACTCTAGATCTACAAAATCTCAATGGCTATAATACCGGACTTGATCAACTCACCATTGCCTACAGCTGACCCATGAATCTATGAAACCAATTTTGAGTCTGAAAAATCAATGGTGGGGGGATGAATGTTTCATCCTACATTTCTAACCTATGAAACTTCAATCCCCCTTTTTTTCAAGGCTAGCATGGCATGATGACTTTGTCATCACACCATGCTACCCTTTCAAAAATAAAGTCACCCCAGACCAAAAAGGACTTTTCCTTGGGAGGTTTTTTGTTGTGGAGTTGCTATTCACAATTTTCTCCCTGTGGTTTTTCTCCTTCTCCTATTCATGCCACACCCCCTATACTAAACATAACCAAAACTCACCCTCATTGCAGGCTAAAACAGCCTAAAAACACTCCTCTATGCAGCCCTACAGGCTACCACTTTCTTTTGCAGATGTGTTGGTGTACCTATGGTATCCCACCATAGTACTCCTGTTGATTTTGCTTTATGCTAGTTAATAAAGCCACTGACAAGCCATGTCACAGGCAAAACTATTGCACACCATTGTTTGGTGCAGTGACTTCCTTTGATAATCCACCCCTAAATTAAAAAGGACATGAGCTGCTTTCAATCTGTTTTATATTTAAAACCTTGATATTGTAACAAGGCTCAATCCCCACTTACAAAAAGACCACCTAAGCAAAAATAAAGCACATGCTTCCCTGGCCAACAGACTCCAATATGATCTTAGTGTGGCAAACATGATCCACTTCCTAGGTAGCAACCTCACGGGGGCCTACTGTGATATTCCCAGGTCATGGCTACCCTACATTATTATGGCATTGATGATACCATAATAGCTCACTACACATGGATCATGACCCTAGGCTGCCCCAACTACTTCAATGCTACTTTCACCCAGGACAACACCTTACTATAATGGTGCCAGGGCAACCAACCCTCTATAGCCTAACACATTGACCAAGTCATGACAACCATGAACAGGAGGAACACAACAATTTCACCATCCATGTTCCGCACTGGCTCTGGCACTCTGTACCCCACTGCTTCATCACACTGCATCACATCTTCATCAAGCTGGGAAAAAAAAATGCAACATCTTTGATGCCTCACAGAAGTATGACTGGGGCTTCATCCAAGTCAACTCTATGACATCCACTCCATATGGATCTGAATTGAATTGCAAGTTTGGCTCAGTACAGGAGGCCATCCTGATACATGCACATACCTTGCACATGTTGAACCCACTTGATGACACCATGGTCCATGCCAATGATGTCAAATCATGCTTCTACCAGATCAAGCATCACCCGAATGTCATTGTGTTCTTCTTGTACATCCAAGCTGACTACCGATTCTTCCAGGTGAGCTGAGCCTTTGACACTGACTTTAGCTGTGCCATCTGGGGAGCCATACACCACACACAAGCAGCATTGGATGAATGCATATTTCATGACACCACCCTGGTTCAAAAGCACCGGGATATCCTCAACAACATTAGGTGGTATCTGTTGCTAAAGTCCTACTTGATGCACTTGTTCACATGTGCAGGAACCTGATGCCCTCAATCATGGGGTCCTTGATACATCAAACCGATCCTTCCCAACACAGCACCATGTCTACATTGACAATGAAATCCACCTCAATGTCCCCAACAGAGCATGCCTTGAGCATGCAATGGCCATGGGAATTGAAGCCATCTTCATCCTCCAAAGTCCCTCTGATCTCTCATGCCACCAGGGTCCCATCTCATGGGATAAACTCCTCAAGATGCTAGTAGCACCAGTCGACCACATCCATGCCACCTCATCGTTGGTGTCCAACCTGACTTCCTAGCAGAGGTATGCACCATGTTACACACAAAATAGGGGCTGCATTGGTGCAAGTTCACTATTTGCAAAGCAGAAGTACTCACCAGGAAGCTCATCCATATTGGGTTTGGCACTTGTTCAGTTTGGTTCCTCTTAAGACACATCTATTCTTCCCTCCTCTATGCACTGTTCATAACAAAGCTCACTTAGTTGGCATAAGTCATGTATTCCAAGCTGCCCTCAAGACTGTCGAGTCTACTCCCTCATTGGCACTCAGCAACAAACAGCACTCCTTCCACCAGGGTAACCTTATCCAGTCATTTCACCACTGCAAGCACCAGATGTTCATAGGCAGTGAGACTAAGTGCAACTTATGCCAAATCAAATGCATGCTTACCAATGGCAACTTTCCCAAAAGTTGCCCTGTCTCACATCTCATCCCACAAATACACCTTGGTACTGTCGTGATTCCAGCATCCTTGCAAGTGGCTAGTGCACAGCCACACTTTCTGGTGGTACCTAGAGTGGTCCCACAATGTCCAGGCATGCACAATCCGTCATGTCTCTGGGTGCAACAACCCAATCCTCATCAGCATCAAGGCACTTGAATATGCAATGCAGTTTATCACTATGCTAGGTTGCTTCCTTCACTTCTAATAACTCTAGAGCACCTTCAATGACCCCCATCCCATCTTCTTCCTGGAGTGTAACAACACCCAAGGAGATACCTGGCTCAAGAAGGGCTGCACAACAAGCACCACAGGATGTTCCCTCCCAAAAATGCAAGCAACACTCCTATTAGAGAGCAATGTAGGCTACACATTTGGCAGCATCAACACCAAGTCTAATGTCATTGCCAACAGCATCTCACACATACCATCCAAATCCTCTGTTACATATCACTGTCCATACCTGCTCTCGCAGGCCCCCAGTCTTAATGGCTATAAATGCTACTAGCCAAATATCAAACATGTCTCATCAATTATCTCAGCACTATTGCAGACTCATTCCATGGATCAGCTTACAATAAGCAGACTGTTACTGGCTGATCCTGGAAGGTTTACTACTTGTCATGGTGCAAACCATAGGCCTGCAGGACCCATGCACACCTGAGCTCCCTCTCCAAGGACGCAATCGGATACTGGTCTTTTATGTCTGAGAGCCCATTAGTCAGAGGTTGTTAGTTTGATAGATAATAAATTTTTATCACACTGACAATCCTAGTAAGTGTACGGTTCTGTGATACAATAAGAGTTACAAATATTTTGTGTATACATATTTGCTGTATGCTGGATTAAAGAGTAAAAGTAAGACGCCACATCAATTTCAAGTAATCAATCATTTTTTCCAACCATTATAAATTCTATTAGTCAGAGAGACATATGTTTCCATATAATCTGAAAAGTACTAATTATACATATGTCTGTCTCTACTTTACAATATTTATCTGTCTGTACTTCAGGAAACCTTCCATGTGTAACTTTTGTGGCATAGCAAATTGTGTCCAATCATTTTCCATGTTATGTATGATAGTATAGTTCTTGTAATTTTCAGACTTTGCCAATCAAGATTGCTTAGTAGAATCTCTAATTGACTGGATTGTAATTGGATTAATTCATCACACTCACTGGTATCCTTCGCACTCCCTTGATCCACTGCAATTGATCTATCCACAGCAATCGTTACAACCCATTGCAATCTATTAATCAACTGCAATCGATCAATCCACTGCCATCAATTCCATCCATCGCAATCAATCCCATCCATTGCAACCAATTGATTGATCGAACTTGACCAATCACAATCAATCAATCCATCTTGATTGATCAAATCAACTGCAATCGATCAATCCACTGCCATCAATTCCATCCATCACAATCAATCCCATCCATTGCAACCAATCAATCAATCGCACTTGACCGATCGCAATAGACCGATCCATCTTGATTGATCAAATCAACTGCAATTGATCGATCCACTGCCATCAATTCCATTCATTGCAATCAATTCCATCCATTGCAACCAATCGATCGATCGCACTTGACCGATCGCAATAGACCGATCCATCTCGATTGATCAAATCAACTGCAATCGATCGATCCACTGCCATCAATTCCATCCATTGCAATCAATCCCATCCATCGCAATCGATCGATCGACCGCAATTGACCAATCACAATTGACTGATCGCAATCGATCCATCCATCTCAATTGATCAAATAATCTTCATCGATTCAATCCATCGCAATCGATTGAATCATCTTAATAGATTCAATCCATTGCAATTGATTGAATCATCTTAATTGATTCGATCCACCACAATTTATCGAATCATCTTAGTCGATTCTCCCAATGACAATATATCGTGCCTTTCCAATCTATCAAATAACTCTCAATTGATCCATTGCAATAGATCAATAAATCACAATTGATCCTATCATCTGAATTGACTCAATTTTGTGCAATTGATTGATCAATCATAACTGATCTATTGATCCATCTGTCAATCAACCATTCTTTTTGGCGGACATGACCTCTCAATTTCTCACAATCATCCAATCGATATATACATCGTGACGACTGCTGGCAGACCATGCAGTTCTTGCATGAAATGCCATGAAGACAAAAAGAAATGTTCCCCAATACTTCAATTTGGAGGAACATGCACCAGTTGCCATTGATGTCAAGAAAAAGGTACAATCTGTTCTTTTGGACAGACAATTTATGAGAGGGGCACTTTGTTTGTTCAAGAACTGTCCAAGGAACCAAGTAGCCAAGAACCCTCCAAGAAACCAAGTGCGATCTTAGGTGACAGTGCCCAACCAAGTGTACTTCCTGCAAAAAGGAGAAGAATCATTGCAACATGCAGTAGGAATGGTGATGCAGACAAGAGTGGCCGTGCTACTCTCTTGCCACCATTGTCCCTAACTTGTTTGAACCACGATGATGAATTCAAAGATGAGGAAGCAGATAGGAGTGGCCGTGCTTCTCCTTTGCCCTCAGATTTCTATTCTGCTCAAGATGGGTTCAATATTGAAGAAGGATTTGAAGATGGGGATGCAGAAGGGAGTGGCCGTGCTATTCCTTTGCCTCCTGATTCTAATTCTATTCTTAATATGAGCAATATCTCCAAACATCCAAAATTCAAGTCTCTTTTGGAGGTATCCTCAAGTTGCAAGGGTAGCAGAATCTTGTTTGAATATGTTTTTGGTTCCTCCAAAGTAATTCCTTACAAGATGACTAATTGCCTTAAATACACCTCCTATTCAAACCCGGTGTTTATCAAGTGTACTACTTTCCCTGGCCACTCATTCAAGGATAACTGCATGAATTGTTTTGTGTGCTTCACCACAAACAATATGCCCTCCTTCAAGCTTGGGATTGTTGAAGGTATTGATTATAACATTGTGATGTCACCTGGTAGTATTGTTGATGGTGTTCTTTGAGTGCAGGAATGTGATGATGATCTGTTTCGGACTATGAGCATGACAGTCAGCTCCAAACCCCAAGCCACGGTTCATAACTTCATCTTGGGACAAGATGATCATCATTTCTCCATGTACTTTGTCAACAAAGTCATGGGTCCTCACTTGAAGAGTGATAAAGAAGACGTCGGGAATAGGGAAGACAATTGTATTCAGCACTCAGCCTTCGGTAAAGAATGGAATTGTTTATTTTTGCTACTTGCAAAGTCTCATCTGACACACTATTGTTTCCATTTTATGCAGGTCCTGACAAATTTATCTCCACATGTTTGATCACCAAACTGAATCATCAAAAAGTCCATCCACCAACCATCACAGCAAGGGCTGGCTTCAATGAGTATTACATCACCTATGACAATGATGGTTGTCGTTTTGTCAAAAATAAATTCAAGGCAGCAAGAAAAAAAGGGCTGAATCCATTTGCTACCCGCTTCACACAAGCTGCATACTACATTCCCAACAAGTGCAATCTCTGCTCTTATGCCATTATCACTGGCAAACATGATGAAACAATTGAAATGCCATACCTTAGATGGAAGGATCCTCTCTTACAAGGTATGTTTGTCATTCCAAAACTTCATGACAGCATAAAGGGAAAGACGTATAGAAGATTCTTTGTCATTCCACGGGAGCAGTACTTGTCCTTCAAGAAAGAGCATAACATGGGGATCAGCACAAAGAATGGAGAGAAGGACCCTGTACAATACTTTGATTCCTATGTGAGTACAGTTGTATCCAATTCACGTACAATGTTATACAATGTTGTTGTACCTCATTTCTTCAATTCATATGTCTTCATCATGACTAGGTTGAGAGAATGAGTACATGCTCATTCAAATTATTATGCCTAAATGATCTACGTCAATCATCTACAGAATCATCTCCCAATGCTCTCATCTTTGCTGGTAAGGCAGCTCCTGATTTTAGAAAAGATGGTATGAACTGGAGGTACCATAGTCTGAGAGGGGGCTACAAACTTCGATGGACAGTGGCCAAGGCAGGATTGTTTCCTCTTAACCCACCAGTGTCATCAAGCATTTCATCAAAAGCATTTCAAACTTGTCAGTTAACTCATTTTGATGTAAGACTGTTTAAGAAAGCCCTTGGTGACAAAGGTAGTTTTCCTCTCCGGAAGAACTGTGATGGTCATAACAGCTATCCTGCGTCATTGAGAAATGAAAATACAAGAGCAAGTACTTTTCCAAATGCTGGCCCAGCAACTCAACAGTACAATACCTACTATCAAAAAGGAATGGATGTACGCTATCTTCCGTATGCATGGAGAACTTTTCATGATCTCATCCAGCTTACTGCACCAAGGACACGCATGATGTATAAACACTTATTTTGCACAGATGAACTCCCAAAGTCCCCACACCACTGGGTTTGTAAAACCGGCATATTTACGGTGAACTTTTGCAGTGAATTGCACATTGATCATAATGATCACAGGTCTTGCTCTAAAACTTTGATGTTACAAGAGCTTCAGTCAATATTTGAGTGTGACTCCTTGAAACAGTCTGCAATATCCAAACAAGCTTGTGCTCTGTATGATCTTGTGTACAAGTTTGATGCTCCACAGCCAACGACCTGCTGTTATCAGTACGTTCCAACACAAATGAAAGTGGAAGAGAGTGAAAATGTACAAGTGCATTGCTACTTCCCTATGCCCACATTGGGTATTGCTCATCGTGTATTTGATCACTGGACTAACATTTTCCTTGGAGGAGTACTGTTACATGGAACATCAGTTCCCATATTTTATGAAAATACTGATCAGGGTGAAGAAGTTTTCATAGGCCAACATCCTAGACTCAATCTTGTGGCATGGGGAGAGGGATGACTGAAATAAGTAATAAATGTATGTTTAGGAAATTAACATTCATCCATTATCTATTATTTATAGGACAAATGATAAAAATAAACAGTTTTATAGCCAAGAATTATTTATAAACTCTGTAAAGAACTTGCCCCATAATCGTTTTGGTAACATAGAAATAAAATCCGTTTTTTGGTTTCTTCCATAATTGGGGAAAACAATCAGTGGCATTACAATATCCCCAACATCATATTGATGGATGTGATCCTTATCTCCAAGGACAAAATGCATGAAAAAGGATTTCTGCATTATACTAACTCCATCGAATCCATCTTCTACAATTGCTGAGTGTATAACAAACTTGATTTCTTTGTCTACCTCAATGAGACCCACAACTTTACCTGGGAGAATTACATCATTTTTTTGTACCATGACAAAATCATACCATAATTGTCCACGGTAATTGTCCGTGCATCTGACAACAGTTCTGAGAGGGAGATTCTGGAATTGTATGTAAGCCTCCGTGTACCCAGTAACAGTAAGTCTTGATGTCTGAAGAGAAATCGCTCTTTGTAGAAGAAAATATTCCAACTCAAAACTTATTCTTCGTCCAAGGCATTGTTTTGCTTTGTCATCGGAATTCCAAATAATAGTGTGTGAAAAAGTGTGATCATAAACGAAAGCATTACCCAAGTGGTCTTCATCAAAAGCCTCGTCCATGGTAACAGTGTCACTATAACCCCGACAAAAACATTTCACGACCGTAGTAGAGAGTGCGTTGATGTCATTGGAAGACTCAGTATTAGTCATTTCATCAAATCGGTTCCTCAAATGTGAGGTACTGATGGATAATAAATCCATCTGGTCAGTGAGATCCAGGACTAATGTATCCTCGGCCGTTTTCAATATGACGCCTTCACAAATGCGCTCCCCTATTTGATCATTAAAATTTGATGCCTGTCTCTGTGTACGCAGACCATTATCTTTGATCCACTCAATATGACAACGTTCACCCCACCCACCATAAAAATTAGAGGCGTTGCCATACATCTGAACATATTTTTGCATTAACATATATCCATGCACTTTCGGAATTTTCCAGTTATTTCCACATGATCATGGAAAAATGTTTTTGATGTCTGACATCACCTTTCCAAATGCTGCTTCTGACTTACGAACCTCTTCTTTATTGTTGTCAGAGTGCAACCAAACTATGCTTGCAAGAAGATGTACCAGAGTATGTTGAACAAGGGAGGGGTGAGCACCATCAATCTTGTCATCCAAAAGATTTATTCCTGCTTCAGTGGAACACAGGGCGGCTAACGCTAGGATGTGACCAATATTTTCTAATGCCCCTTGTTTTACAGTTTCAGTAGCTCCTTTGTGAAGAGAACTTTCATAGTAATCATGATCACAATTCCTCTTAAGGTCATGGTAGATATCTATGAATAAGAAATCCAACTCTGTTCGGATGTTATCGCTTAGGCAATCCTTGATTACACCAATAATATAAACAGCGATGCCAACCCTGACAGTATGTAACATCTCTGGAGGAGTAATTAGGTTGATACCATGAATCATGTCAGCTAATGGAACTCCCTTCTCCCAAACTGTATCAATCCCATGACGTGATATTTGTTTCATAACATCTCTAGCTGCAGTTCTGCTGAGATCTGATGATTCAAGTTTGTACTGTTTGAATTCAGCTAGCGTAACATATTCACATGCTAATGACTCAGCATCAAGATTGTCATAAGTGCATTTACATAATCTGTAAGGCCGAACACCAGAATTTTGATAAGCAGCTGCCAGGTTGTTGTTTCCTTGAATGTCACCTATAATGAGGTGAAACCAAATGATTAGATTCTTTTCTTTTCCAAAAATTGTTCTACGTTCTCCTCCCTTGGAATGAATGTCAATAATGTCCTGAAGGATAGCCTGTAAACAGTCATGTTCATCTTGTAGGTGGTCGAATGTCTCATTGGGACATGAATTTTTCCTCGATCCTCTACCATGATTGAGATTTGGAACAAGTCCCAGGGGAAACGATGCATATGATCTTTTTCTTGTTGCAAGGTTAAGAAATGCAAAGGTTATTAGAAAAGGTGATGTTGCAAGGATTCCCTTATTGTCAGTGTGTGTTTTGTCATAAAACCCAATGAGAGGGACAGGAAGTTTATCCGGATCATTACCAACGTAGGCTAGTCTTGTTGGATTCCACAAATCACCAGTGTGAATTTCCCCGTAGACATTTGATTCCACTGCTGTTCCATCCCAGAAATTGTAACCTTTGGCTATGTTGGAAGGGCAGACAATTCTCTCATCTTTGAGCATACTCATGAGTACCTCCATTGTGTCAAACACCACAACTCCAATTGATGTTCCATCTCTCCTTGTCACCCCTACCAACTTTGCTTTGAAATCTGACATGCCATGTATCTTCTTTAGCCTGTTGATAAGTCCTTTCCGAGTGGAGCTGAAGAATGAATTGTTGAAATCAAAATTCCTCTGTACACAGTGCACAAAGATGATGTCCATAATTTTTTCAAACATGTTCAGTGGAACACCACGAACATTCCTAATCACACTCATGAGATGTACTTGGAATGCTATATCAGGAGTGTAGCGAATCATTTTGTGTCTACTTTGAATTCCATTTCGAAAATCAACCATGCAATCATCATTGAGAAAGACATCAATAAACTGGGAGTTTTCATGTGATTGTGGCGTGGCACCTACTGTTAAAGTACTGTCATCTAATATGTCACTGAGATTGTTGGTTTCCATCAGGTTATTCATCTCAACATTGAAACCATTTTGAACTATCTTATTTTCTTCTTCCTGGTGTCGCAGATGTGCATCAAGAAGCATTTGATTCCTATTTTTAGAAGGCACCATCAATGATTTGTATCTTCAAATGTCATCAGAATCATGGCTATGAATCCACTCCTCAAAGAGTTTTTCTGCTTCTCTTAAATTATTGACATGGGCGGGTGCAAGGAAGGTTGATTTTTCAAGAATGTCTAGCCAAATATCTTGACATAAATTGGCTTCTCTCCTCCATAATGGAGATAAAATGTCACTTCTTCATATGTTTGTTTAAGTCCAATCAAATGAACTATTGCTGATATGATGCTAGAGACGAGGGACTGAGATATTCATGGTCGCAACATTAGAGAGATTATAAGCTAGTGTTAGGTTTCATCTACATCGGGCTAACGGGAGTCCATGACTCATGGGCCCTCACTGTAAGTAGCTAGTGCTGGATACTAGTCTAGTCTGTATGTAGGTAGGTGGTTAGTCCCTAGTCCCACCTGCCTCAGTGACTGGCAGATCTGCACACCCTTGCCAGTGCTAGATAACTGGTTACCATATAGCTGTGTGCTCACTGTAGAAGTAAAGTTAAAAAATTCTCACAGTATGATGTGCTCTGTGCTGTCAGAATTTTTAAGGGCCCCATCACAAACTTATTTTACTGTGGGCTCATTGACATATCTTCGGCAAATGCCTGTGTGATATTTTGGGGGGGGGTGCTTGCTGGGGTAATCAGCCCAATTGTTGAATCCTTTCACCCAGAGGAATGTGAATAACTGTTGCGCATGCCAATTCTGTAGCCAGTGGAAGTGCACGTCTATCAATTTTGAAGCCTTGGGGATCATGGTTTTCTGGGGGGATCCGACGGCAGTGGAGTTGTCTGTTGTGACTGGGGTTGGACCGGGATATGGGTGGCCCATTTCTTTGAGGGTCACCCGGAGTGGTATTGCTGCTTTACAGCCGTAGAACAAAGACACTAGTTCTGTTTCCGAGGCGGATGCCATGGCATGTTTGATGATGGCAGATAAAACAGTGATCGCGCCGTTGTGAAAATCTGGGTTGTCTTTTTGTGTGAGGTAGATGTAAGCGCTGCCCTGCTTTTTCCGTTGAGTTTGGACAACTAAGATCCATCGGTGTCCAGGGCCAGAACCATGTCACTTGCGAGATAGCATATCAATGGGTTGGGATGTGTTGCACAGTAATCAAGGAGCTGATGGCATGCATCCAATACAGCTGTTGTGCCTTTTGCTTGCAGGGAGGATACGGAGCTGAGCGCTGCGGCTAAGGTGGGGTCAAAGGCTTGGCCGAAATACAGAAGAACCCCCACCACTTGTTGTACGTACTTGATTTGGTCGGGTGATAGGGGAGGTATGTTGTCCTTGGGGGGTGTTTGTGTGGCGGCCCCAATTTTGAAGGGAGCTGCTTTGTATGGTGCATGTTGTGGTTTTGCCGGCGGGTTGTGTTAAAATCTGTGGAGCGCAGCCAGGATGTACATTGGCATGCTGAGATCAACCGTGCGTTGTTTGTAGTCACATTTGAGGTTCACCCCACCGAACAATTCTCCCTTCCAATCCACTGAAACTTTGTAAAATTTCTCGAATGCCTGTTTGAGGTGTTTGGCATGGCACAGGCTAACAGTTTTGATACCAATGTCATCTACAACTAAGCAGAATATCACAGGGTGCAGACATGTCTCCACAGACCTGGCGTAAATTGACATGGGTGATAGGTGATAGCCCACGTGTGCTAATCGTTTGCCCATGGCAAGAATGCCGGCTTTAGGTAAGCCGTACATGCAAAGGTCTATTTGTATGTAGACCCAACCGTTGTGTTGCTTCTCACTTAGATTCTATTTCTCAACGATCTCAGCAGGTATGAGGGCTAGTTTCAATTTCATTCACTCAGGGCAGTCCATGGGGTTGTTGAGATAGAAGTTCTTGATGTCCATGCCAAGGAAGGTTGCTCCTGGTGTGGAGATGACAGAGTTGAACAACAATTTTGCTGTGCCGAGGTCGGAGGTGGGTGTGGCAACATCCCATGGGTAGACGATGTAGGTGCCTACCACCATCAAGCATGTACAATTGGGCTCCACCTTTTGGGGGCAATAGTTGGTTACAATTTTACTGAAGGTGACGTCTTTCAGTCGGTCCGTGGGAATTTCATGTTTGTGGATGAAGACCATGGTGTTGGTGCTGGGGATGTCACGTATGCCTTGTGTTAATCTGCCTAGCTTGTTTGCATAACATTTTGTCCACACTTCCGCATACTTAGGATGTTTCACAAGGTGCCAGTACTCTAGGATCTTGCCTGATTCTGCGTCAAGGATGGTGTGTATCAGGAACAGCTGTGGTGTGTTGTTTGTTTCCATTTTTGTGGCATTTTGTATTATATTCACGCCTCTTGAGCATAGGTTGTACCAATTATATTCATGCCTCTTGAGCATAGGTTGTACTGTTGTGTCGTGTCGGTTTGTTGTTTGTATTTGTTGTCATTGTATGGAATGTGGTGCAGGTGTGGGCCAGGAGTGTTGGTGAGTACCGAGGATGGCTGTGGTTTGAGTTGTACGGGGATAGGGTCTGGTGCACTGACTTGTTCAGGTTCGAGGGCTGGTGGATCGGGTTCATGGTTGGTGTCAGTGGGGGGCTCATCAATTGTTGTTGTATTGGCTGTGCCAGAGATGAGTGCTTGTAGGTGTTGGATAGCTGTCAGTTTATCCTTGTCAGCATTTTGCTTGCCTTCAATAGCCAGTTTCAGTTGTTGTGTTGCCTTGACGATGTGATCAGTGTCTGATATCACTGGGGTTGGCAAGGTGTGGTGTAAGAATTTGAATGTGTCCGTCAATCTGACAGCATTGGTGTCAGTGACTGCCTTGATGCAACAGTAATGGTTTAGTGCCGGTGCACAATACCAGGCCTTCAAAGCATGGCATCCCCAAGTTTGGCATCTGGTAGGTTTGACGTGTATCATGCATTCTATGCCAATGGGTGCCATGGGTGTGGCATCAAAGGAGTACATTCCTTCCATAGCGTTGTAGGCCAAGAGTTTTGGGTTGGTGGTGCATGGTCGGAGCATGTTGAGTGTGATGTCAGTTTGTTCTAGTTCCTTACACCAATTGGAGAGTCGATACATTTGTGGTGCACTGGCACGGATGGCTACAAAATGATTCTTCCAAGTTCAGATGGCGCGTTCAGCTGGGTTGGTGTGGTGTATATCAGGTGGAGTGTACTGTAGTTTTTCATTGTTTTCTTTGATGAATGACTCAATGCCATGGGAGGTTTCATTGTCCAGTTTGTGCAGCTGAGGGCAATAGCCACGTACTCGGAGGAATGCATACACTTCCTTGTATGCTTTTAGGATTTCATATTGGTGTCATGATTTGATTGGGTATGCTTTGATGTAGTTGGGATCCACAGCATAGATTATCACAATATAATTGTTCCCACGGTTGGATGTGACTGGGAGTCAGCCCATTTGGTCTGTGAAGAGTTGCCCCGCTACCTCAACAATGGTCATGAAAACCATGTTTGCTTTGTCATTGTTAGGTGCTTGTTTGTGATCATCCGTGTGGTTGACCATGGGGTCACTGTTGCTGGCATGTGATGACTTTGTTGAGCGGATGCCGGCTCGCCATTGGTCCATGTGGCCTTGTTTGCAGGCTTGTGATGGCTCAATGGCCCATCTCATCTTGTCTGATGTCAGTCCTGGCCACCCTTGGAAGTAGCCCCAATAGATCGCCTTGCACCATGTGGAAATGACGGGATATCCCATTGTAGTGTAGTAAAAATTAATGAGTTCACTTGTGTTACTGCACTCGTATAAGCTTAGAGCCTGATGTGCTGTTGGTACCTTGAACATATCTTTTATGCATGCGGCTTGTGGGATGATATTTCGCCCGCTGTCAGGAAGCAGTGAGATATGCCAGAGTTTTGTACTTGTGTCTTGCCACCCTCGGAGGATGATTTCTCCGTTGAGAGTGACTTTGCACCTGTGTTGGTGGAAGAAAAGTTTGCAGCCGGCATCAACAAGTTCCGATGCTGCTACCAGGTTGTTCTTGATCCCTGGTGTTCTGTACGCTAGTTGCGCTTCTGTTGGTAAGTTGTTGAGTAGCAGGACTAAATTCTCTGTCATGGTCAGCATTGGTCCTTTTGGCTGGATGATTGACTTCGGCGGTATTTGTTGTCGGCATTGTTCGGCCGGTGCATTTGTGTTGAGGAGAGATATTTTGGCTCCTGTGTCGATGATTGCTGTAGTGTTTAAGTTGTCAGGATTGTCACAGCCAGGAGTAGGTACAGAGCGAACCATTGAGCAGCAATTAAGTGTCGTTAGTTTATTTCATATACTATCTCCTGCTGGCTTGCCCCGTCATGCCTGTGGCTTCCAATCCTTATTATACTCCTTGCCGCCCATCCTGTTTGCATGTGTTGCACTATCCTTATGCCCCTTGAGTTGTTTGTTGCATGTCATGCTGCTGTGGCCCATTTTGATTTTGTATCCATGCAACCAGCAGTAGCCGTTTGAGTCTAAATTTGCCTCCAATTTTCCCCCCCAGTACTTTGGAGGCTGTTGTCTCCTCCTCCAGATCTGATACCGGCACCGCTGATGATGGCAAGGAGTGTACTGTTAGTGTGCTTTTCCTCCTCAAGGCTTTTGGTGAGACTAGCAATGACCTGGTACTTCTGTTGGTTCATCAAGATGAGCTTTTTGACGGTCTCATTTTTCTGTACCGCCGCGTTTGCCAGATTATCCAATCCATTGACAAGTTGGTTGTCTAAGTTGCCCTCCATAGTGTTCCCTGCAAAACCACCCTCACCACCCGTAATTTTCTGGATGTTGCGGTTTTCCTGGAGAGCTCGTGTCCAATGGGTCTTCCAATTGGCCCAGGTTTGGTCAGCGGTTTGTGTTTTTCCTCCACTTCCTCTATGCTTGATGAAAATCCCCACAGTTGACGGCATGTTTTGTGCCAGTGGCAACCATGAGCTCCGTTGAGATGGGCACCCTGGCGTCAATGAAAAATTCTTGGCAGTCTTCCTGTTTATTGGTATATACTGCCAGCAGGAGTGTAGGGTCAATACCCCGGAGGAAGAGCTCCATGTTTCAATCAATTTTGTCCTGGGTGATCGTGCAATATCTGTCTTTGATGTGCTCAAGGAGGTCATGGATGAGGACGTTGTTGAGGCCTTCATTGGCATCTTTGATTTCAGCGTAGTAGATGGATTCGATGGCATCTGCAGCTCGGTTGACGGCGATGTGTCTGACATGTTTGAGGATTTTCCATTCCTTCTTGGCGTCATCATTGAGGGCGCGGAGGCGTTCCCTGTCAGCGACCGCAGTGCCGGGCGGAATGTTGGGATATTGCAGTGGGTCGACCGCCGGTGGTGTGTAAACTTGGCCTGTCCTTGCAGTGAAGATTGCGGCGGAGAGGAGCTTTCCAAGGAGTCCTTTGTCATGTCCCCAGGACACCTTGACATAGGTGAGATTGGCGCCTAGCTTGCGTTTGAGCCTGCGGACTGCTGCATAGGTTGGTTCCCCTATGATGCGAGTGAGGGTCTTGTGCGGCATGAGTGCCAAGACGTCCTCCCGAGACACCTTTGTGAGGGATATGGTGTGTTACGTTATTCTGGTATGGGCTGCCATGTGGTCAGGTCTCTCTAACGTCTGCTAATACGGTGCTAAAGAAGAGGGACTGAGATGTTCATGGTCGCGACATTAGAGAGATTATAAGCTAGTGTTAGGTTCCATATTCATCAGGCTAACGGGAGTCCACGACTCATGGGCCCTCGCTGTAGGTAGCTAGTGCTGGACTAGGCTAGTCTGCATGTATATAGGTGGTTAGTCCCTAGTCCGACCTGCCTCAGTGACTGGCAGATCTGCA
>JALLPC010001792.1:0-13937 GCA_036940045.1 Stephanocyclus meneghinianus | reverse complement strand
GGCTAGTACACCCCCTACGTACGATTTGTTAGCAAGGGATTATTTTTCACTTACACAGTCTTGCTAACAGCTCGTTTGCAGTGATGATAAAGTCATGCAAACTAAACATTCTTTAGTCCTCATGCTCAATGAGTTGAATAGCTCATAATATAAATTTCAAATCTAATCATCTAGATTTCTATTTCTCTCATCTACAGCTTAAAATTTCCTATTGACAAATGGCTTAGGTCAATTTGTCATAAGCCCTCATTGTTGTTCCTTGTACTGCAGATTCAATCATTGTAATTTTATCCTTTGTCAAACCAAATCAATTTGATCATGTTGATCCAGCACAGAGAATGTCAAACTTCTCTCTTAACAACACAAACAAGCTTGCACAAATGTAGCAATTGTCTATAACAAGTCAACAAATGCCATCGGGGTCCTTTTCTAGTTTGCTCCAATTGATGGAGTTGAAACAGCCTTTTGAGTGGTTGGTAGATTGGAGATCTCCTCTGGTATGCCAATGTTCTCAACATTCTATTGCTTTGTGACCCATGAGAACATGTGGGATGGTGATATGTCTCCAGGGGCAACGTTTCACAAGGAATCAATCTATACCATCAGCAAACATAAGAGAGGCCTCCTTCTAGGCATTTTCGAAAGATACATGACAACTAGTCCAAATCTGGACTAGTCATTACAACTAGCCCAGATCTGGACTAGTAAACAAAATGGCATTAAAATAAAATTTATCAGCTTGTAGAACAAAATGTGAGCTTTCAAATGGTACCTATATTTCATATTGTTCACTAAACAAAACTTGGGTAAAAATTAAATACTGCCAGCTTCAGCTTGGCTTTGTATCCCCAACATTGACTCAACTGACTCAGTTACCATTCTCCTGTTCCTCCAAAACATGACAAACATGGCAAGTACCACACAACTGGGACAACATGCACAACAACTTCTTATACAATTTGAGCATCCTAAGTACCCACAATCATATTGATGGTACCTCTGAAGAGCATCACAGACACCCAGAAAATTCCCATTTATCTGGCATGAGGTGGAGCATGGTAAAGAGTGCAACATTGCTTTAATCTCATCTGATAACTCTCCAACTTCTCTTCTGTCAACTCATCATGCAGTATGAACTGCCATCCATATTTTCTTTGAAAAATTATGAGCATGGGCATTCTTTTTTGTCTTCTGAGATCATGGATAGATACACATTAACTTCACAAACAGCAAGAAAAAAGCAAACACACACATCTCCCAATGCTGGGTCCCCCAAGTATCCTCCCATGTAGGCAAAGTGTGATGAAGCTTACGTGATCATCATCAGCATGACAGTGATGGAAGTGATTATCAAAAGGGAGTATGTAGACAAATTCCTTTTGCTTCTTGATTCCTCGCTCTATCCATTGACACCTTGTAGACCTGTATGTATCATCAGCAATCAGACTACTACCAGTAGCCATCAGTTTCATCATGTACTCAGGTTCTTTTATTGCCCAGAAGCTAAAGGAGACAGCCTCAAGAGTTCCCTGAGCGGCACAACATCCCCAACCTCTGTCCCTGTCATGCGGTTTTCAAGGGATGCCCCCAGATCTCCTGAAGGCCAAAATTGATGCTACTTGATGAGAGCACATAAGTATAAACATGCTTCTTGAGTTCAGCGAGAGCCTTTAGAACACAGAAATATGAATCAAGGATAACATACCTCCCTTCCCTTAAGTACGCTTTCAACATAGGTAGTAATCAACCAATAGTCTGACCATATCCTGAATATTCTAGTACCCCCAACTCTTGGGGTCAGTTCTTAGCCTCTACCATTTCAATATAGAGCATGATCCCTGACTCTGTGCAGCATGTAGTATGGTATTCACTCCCAAATTGATGTGGCTTTCTTAGGAAGTACACCCAACCTGGCAAGGTCCATCTATTAAACCAAATTGACATTGATTCAACAAGAAGATGAAAGACATGTGACTATTGAATGCTGCCACTAGGTCACATACCTGTCAGAACTTGTCAGCAAAACAAGGTGGCAATCTTGCAGTCAAGTGAAGCTCCATCATGATTATATCAAATCTTCTTTTTTGACATGTAGGGATTGAACCTGTTTGGACAATGGTTTTGATGTTGATAAAAAGAATGATTGATTCTCCAGAACTCTTCTCTCTTGAATTGAGATATAATTGCCATTAGGGCTAGAATTCCTATGAAACAGAGGAACTCTCTTGAGACTAATTCTAGTTCACCAAAGCCATAATGGCATCACTAGTGTTTGTGAGGATTGCTTCAGCCAAGAAAGATAGAGAAAGAAAGTGAAGGACAACTTCAGAGAAAGCAATTCCACAAGGAATTAACCTGTTTTTGTATGTATGTCCCTCCTTCTCAGGCTTCACAATGGAGCAGTGATTTATACCATCCTACCATCAACTCTGCCTCTCTTTCAGACCAGAATCTGGAATTGGAGCCTCATCTCCAGTATGAATGTTCTCTGGTGATGGCTCATTGTCATCATCACTGCTAACATTTTGTTCATATGAATGTTCATAACAAAGTTTTTATGAACATTCTTAGAAACATTACCTCTAAATGTCAAAAGAATTTCAAATGATTTCAGCGATAAGAAGGTTGTTGTAAAATCCTTATGAACAAAACTAGTTTCTCTACAAAAGCATGGAGAAAAAAACTAAAATTATCACCTCCCAACTAAGTAGATAAATCGGTACCTAAACAATCTTTTTATGAACATCCTTATGGACAGAATTAATATTTGTCATGGAAAATGGTTTTGCTTGGTATGTTTTCTACGTAATAATGCGTCCCCTCTTTCATCGCACCCACCCTGAAATGTAAACATGCTAAACAAGAGATAGCCACCGGAAGAGGAAGTTCACAGAGGAAAAGGAGCGCGAGTCCTCCCTTGAACATTCAATTCATCATGCCGCAAATGAATTAGGATTCGAAATTGCACAAATTGGCGATGGCGTTGCAACAAGGTTTGCAATGAGAGCGTTCCTTGCTGTCTGTGTCTGTTGCAGAGGGCAAGGCCGCGCATGGGATGCCGGCGGCATCGGCTGCGTCGTCTTCCTTTTGTGACGAATGGACCGTGCCGCCATCCACTATCAAAAATTTGTACCCTCCAAAAATATTGGCGATGGGGATGGAGGAACCGCGGCGTTGACGTCAACGACAGCGGAGGCGCATGACGCAGGAGACGAAGATTCTGCAGGCGATGACAGCGTCATCGCACGCGTGGGTGCGTTTCGAAGGTGAGACAAGAAGAGCCATATGAATGCTGGCCGAATCGTATGACACTCTTGACAAATGACCCCGAACTCAATCGAATTTCAACCTCCATCGTGCCTCGCCCCGAGTAGAATCACCTTCGACGAACATACCCTATTCAAATCGTCGAGAATGAACCGCATCTCCTCGCTAAAACAACGCACCGCCGCCAACAAACATCGCGACAACTCCTCTCCATCCAAGTCTCAACGATCCTCCCAGTTAATACAGTCCAGTTTGGATTGGCTGGAACACGGTCGATGCACCGATGCCAGCGTCGCGGCCGAAAGTCGCGGTTCCAGCGACAAAACCCCCACGCGGTCGCGATCCTCGTCATCCATACCCAACAACCACAGCTATTGCGCTTCCACCGTAGATTCCACCGGATCGACAAATCATTCCTCCATCTTCAGCAAGAGCGACGACAGCACTCGCGACGACCGCAACGACGGCGACCAGCGGGATGTCACGGTCAAGGGAGGGTACATCCCCGACAAGGTTACACTGGGTCTGGAATTGGTGGCCTCTCCGAGTCTTTTGAGACAAGTTCTCGTCCCGCCTTCGGAAAGTACGACGGATTTCCCCTCGGGTTCGTCGGTGGGGGAGGATACGAAACGTTCCAAGATTTCGTTTTGGGAGAATCATGTCAAGGCTGGTTCGGATTCTGTGGATAATACGGGAGAGGACGACCGAGAGGAAGAAGACGACGCCGAACACGAATGCGATACCACCGATGATATATTTGATGACGATGATTCCGATTACACTGCCATGCAAACGGTGGCGGAGACGGTAGTTACTACAAATACGAAACAGGGCGTTGTTGCGTCCGAGTCCTTGCAACCACAGGATGATGATGATGATGCTAACTACTCAGAGATTGGGGAAATCCCTTTTTTGAAACAGTCACTCAGCATGCGGAGTGCCAAGAGTTCCGAGGGGATGGAGGTAGATGACTTTTTTAATACAGTCTGGGAGAACGACGACGACGACAACGACGACGACAGGGAAGACAATTCATCAATTGGACAACCGTTTGACGAAGGCAGTGCCATGATCATTGCTTCGTCCAAAGCTGAGGCACTGATGGCCGCGCACTCGAACCCACCGCCGTCATGTCTCAAACCTTACAGTTTTAACGGACAACGTACAAATCTGCCCTCTCCCGCCATCGTTCAAGATCGTAGAGTTGGACGGGCCGGACGTCTTGCCAACCTTCGCAAGACCTTCGACAAACTTCACGTGGATGTCACCTTCTCGAATGCCATATCGGAAAAGAAAGATTTCGCCAATGCCAAAGCGAGACAAAAGACAGGATTGGCCGGAGAAACACCGCCGTGTTTCAGTGCTCCCGTTGTCAGCTTTGCGGAATATTTGGAAGAGACCCATCCCATGGATGAAATTAAAAATGATCTCTCCAAGGATTCCGCCCATACGGACGAATCGCCGGGACATCACAGTCCAACGGGGGTGCAAGAATTCTTTCCTCTCAATGACAACGACAACCACGAACACCCCGGCAAAGGCCAAGAGCCGAATAGCGTCGATTCTGGTGCTTCCGGTCCAAACATGAGCCTTGTCAAACGATTGAATCGGAATCGTGAGGCATGGAAGTGCATTGCTTTGGCCAGGGGGAGGGCCAACGATGGCGAATCGAAGAAGAACCTGGATGATGATGTCATTGACTGTGACGACGAGATGATGAAAGATGCCGATGCCACTCCCCCCGAGGAGGTCACGGCACCACTCATTGTACAGAGCGTGAGTGAATTGGACATTCCTCAATTTTGCCCTTCAATGGATGTGAATGCATCGAAGGAAGAGAACGTTAATGACTCCTTTCAATCGGTTTATGGACACAACGAAAGTGAGAGTAATCAAGATACTTCTCAAGATCTCGATGATGCAGTGCAAAGTCCCTCGATGGAACTGGATTCTTCTGCCCTCCTTGAGGTGAATACGAGTCTCGAATCGACATCGTCCAAGATTAAACGATTTTTGCCTCGGTTGCGTCGTAAGTCGAAGAGCAATAGTACGACTGCTGTTGTGAAACAGACCACTAGTGTTGCGAACAATAACAGTGGAAACAAGACGTCGATCAGATCAAAATTTTTTAAGAGCAAGAGTTCTTCGAAAAAATCAGAGGAGTCACGGAAGAAAGATGAAACGTCAAACAAAGTACAGGCTCTGGATTTTGAGAACGTCAAGGACGTTGATAAGAGTGCAGCATCGCTGTCATTCTCAGAGCAGTCGGCATTCACACTGAAGGACTCACAAAAAGATTCAGATCAGATGTCGATTCCTGGTAATAATGAACCAGTGCAAAAGCGAAACGAACCGCTATTGCCTAACGAGAGTATTGATAATCAAGACAAGAAGATTGAAGTACCCACTCCATCAATCCTCATCAAGAGAACACAGTCAGAATCGTCTGGCAAAGCTGCAACCATACGGGACATTCGAGCCTCTGCTCTGTCCACGAGGGGTATGAGCACATCATCTGAAGTAATCGAGACTTCATTCATCGCCGCGGAGAAAGAGAATGATACTACCGCTACAGCACATGATGCCCACTCCCTATCTTTTGATAACATAAAACCAGCACCTGTCTTTGGCGCAAGGTCCTCGTCAACTCCCTTGTCTTCATCAAAAACTTCAAAAGCACCCTTGCATTCCACGTCGTCTCTGCAGTCAAGTAGCCCAACGCGCGCATCATTGGAACCCATGCCTATTCAATCGAAGTCTCGAAGTACTCCTTCTCGGGCAAGGAGCACGGACACGCACGACGGAGCATCCTTGCTGAACAATAGTATTATCACTTCATCTCCAGGACTAAAATCCGAAAGCAGTTTTGCTGGCATTGTAGGAGGGGAAGAGGGAGAGGTAACGATCAAGGGGCAGATATCGCAGGTGCAAGTTTCAGGAGAGGAAGTGGACAGTGCGATCGAGGCCCTGTTGGCCGATGAGGAGGTTGCTGAGGTCGAATTGGTAGGTTGATCTGCTGTGAAGTGTATCGGACAAACTTTGGTGTCTCTTTGGACTTTTCTTCATCTCATTTACTCTTTGATGCATTTTTAATTAGGATTACCCAATGTACAAATTCCCTCGCGATGGAAATCCATCACAAGAACAAGACTATTCCAACATGCGCAGTAGGCGTTCTCACAAGCATTCTAGAATCCTTGATGATACAGTCCCCTACGGCATCAAATTAGTCCAAGCACCGGATCTCTGGTCGTCAACTTGAAGTTCTGTCCCCGTCAAAGTATGCATTGTCGACACCGGGTATGATCTTGGTCATGTCGATTTGCCAAAAGAGGGTGTCACTTCGAGTCCGACGGATTTTGAGAATGCCTTCCATGATGATGATGGGCATGTGACGCATGTTGCGGGGATTATTGGGGCATTAGGGATTAAAGGAGGTGTTGTTGGAGGTATGTGGTTAAGTTTGAAATGTCTATTGTTATCTTCAAACCATTTTCTTTCTTACAAGCGTGACCCCCTAAGTTACAAACCCTTTGCAGTTAACCCTAATTCAAACACATTCTCATTCCACATTGCCAAGGCTCTAGATGATGATGGAGTATGCTTTTGTTGTCATTTTCTATTTGCAGTTGCTGGAGCAGCAGCCTTGGTATGGTCATTCTTTCCCAAATGCAGCAACAATCAAATCAGAAATGTCCTCGCCTCAACCGCCAAGGATGTCAATCCATCTACATCAACAAGTGGATGCAATCACAGGACTGGATTTGGTCTCATCCAAGCCAAAGCTGCGTTTGACTTACTAGATCAGTATGGCTGTGATGCTGCAGGCGGAAAGGATAAGTCGCCTCTCTCTGAAGGAGTGGAAGGGGGTTGCTACAATCTCCCTGGAAGGGGATCGACTGTTGGTGGGAATGCTCAGGAAGGTGAGGCAATATGTTGCTGCATTTAAGAAAAGAGAGCTGCAGCTGCTGCTGCTGCTGCTAATGATACTACCATGGTGTTGTTTGGACATATTGAATGTGTGTTGTTGCTCGTGAACAAATTTCATTGAGCTAGTGCACCAACTGCTTCCTCTTCTCTTATCCTCTGTCAACTCCCAATTTGCCATCTCCTTCCTTTTCTTTGCTGCATACTGTTCCACACTTTGTCATGTCATGAATGACACAGACATCCACTGCTGTTTTTGATCAAACCTTTGATTTCAATCAGTGACTAGACTAGNTATGGTACACTGAGTGGTACAAGTATGGCAGCCCCTCATGGTGCGTTCTCTAGTTCTTCTCTTCTGATACAGTATTAGACGTTTCCCATACTGGGTAATCCTTACGATGTTGGGATACTTTTGTTGTCATCGTCTATTCGCAGTTGCTGGTGCAGCAGCATTGGTATGGTCATTCTTTCCCGAATGCAGCAACAATCAAATCAGGAATGTCCTCGCCTCAACCGCCAAGGATGTCAAACCATCTACATCAACAAGTAGGTGCAATGACAAGACTGGATTTGGCCTCGTCCAAGCCAAAGCTGCGTTTGACATGCTAGATCAGTTTGGTTGCGATGCTGCAGGGGGAAAGGACAAGTCGCCACTCTCCGAAGGAGTCGAAGGCGGTTGCTACAAGCTACCCGAGAAGCCAAAAACGCGCAGGCCGACTACACATCCAACGAAGGTTCCGTCGCGTGCTCCAACAGATAAGCCCACACAACGGTGAGTCATGAAAATTTGTCCCTTTTTAGGTTTGACTTGAGACAAAGGATTCTTCCTGACATTCCTCTGTATTGATTTGTTTCATCGTTTCTAACCAGTCCAACTCAAAAGCCGACACGAATTCCGACGGTTAACCCCAGTCACTCTCATTCAATTGCACCTACGAAGACACCTTCGGCATCTCCATCATTTCGAGTTTTCGAGGAAGCTCTACCATATTTTTCTAGCCCTACTTTGTCACCTTCCAAGCTATCAAAGAAGAACTCAACTGAATTCCCATCAAGTAGCTCCGGCAATTCTAGCTTTCACGCGCCAACTAAAACACAGATCTCCCCTCCACTCGCTAATTCAAACATGCCTCCATCTTCGACGAAGAGCCCTAGCTTGTCGCCATCGAAATCCCCGTCTGGAAGGCCCAGCAAGTCTTTGTCTATGCCCCCCTCGGCGTTGTCCAGCACTTTGCCTACAATTTCTCCCAGTTCATTACCGTCAACGAGCCCTAGCGTGTCACCATTCAGGTCTCCATCTGTTAGTCCCAGCAAGAATCCATCTAAGCCCCCCTCGGCGTTGCCCAGTACGTCGCCAACGGTTACTCCGAGTTTATCACCGTCAACGAGCCCCAGCGTGTCGCCCTCAAAATCTCCGTCTGTTAGTCCCAGCAAGTCTCCATCAACGTCCCCCTCGGCGTCACCCAGCACATCGCCAACGGTTACTCCCAGCATGTCACCGTCGACCAGTCCCAGCAGCTCTCCTTCTCAATCTCCCTCATCTGGACCCAGCGCGCCGCCATCGGCCTCTCCCAGCGCGCCGCCATCGGCCTCTCCCAGCGCAGTGCCGTCAACGAGCCTTAACACGCCCCCTTCTAATAAACCATCAGGAGCACCCAGCAGTTCCCCATCTCGGTCACCAGCCAATAGTCCCACTAGCTCGAACCCCAGCAGCGCTCCCTCAAAATCTCCATCTGTAGAGTTCAGAACTACAACTATGAGTAAATGTTCAAGTGGAGAAGTATGGCTTGATATTCAATTCACTCTCAATGCTAATCAATCCAATGTGTACTGGTTTCTAATCAACAAATGCTCGAGGAATATTGTTTTTGAATGCCAAGATTGTTTCAAAGACTCAGATCCCTACTCTTCTCCATCATTTGGACGCTGTATTCCAGACGCTCGCTACGAGTTTTATTTTTCTGATTACTCAGGAATAGAGTGGACACGAGGTGGTTATGTCATCAGTTACAACGAGACGCAAGTTTTTGACAGCACCGGAAACGTGACATCTTCAAAAGAAATGACATTTGGAAGCGAAGAAGAATGTCCTGATTCTGCTTCTTTTTCAGCGGTCGAATCATCGGCGCCGACGACGCCTAAGCCGTCCTTGTTGCCCTCAGTCAGCCCGACTTTGAACCATTGTTCATCCGGAGTATGGCTTGATATTCAATTTGTTCTGGATGCTGATGCATCCAAGGTTTATTGGTTCCTCCTCAACAAATGTTCTAGAAAAATTGTTCTTGATTGCCAAGATTGCTTCAAGGACTCAGATCCATACTCGTCTCAATCGTTTGGAAGCTGCATTCCAGAATCTGCTTATGAGTTTTACTTTTCAGATTATTCTGGAGACGATTGGACACAAGGTGGGTATGTTATCAGGTATAATGGAACGCAAGTTTTTGACAGCAGGGGAAACGTTGCTCCTTCACAACGACTAATTTTTGGAAGCGACGAAGAATGTCAAGACTCGGCTTCTGCTACAGGGAAACCTACCTTAACGCCGACCAATTCTGCACCAACCTCGGCACCCTCATCAACCAGTGTGTCTACTTGTCCTGCGGGTAGAGTTAGGCTTGCTATTCAATTCTTTCTCGATGCTGATGCATCCAAGGTGTATTGGTTCCTACTTAATAAATGCTCAAGGAATGTTGTTTTTGATTGCCAAGATTGCTTCAGAGGCTCGGAACCCTACTCTTCTCAATCATTTGGAAGCTGCGTTCCGGAATCTGGTTATGAGTTTTACTTCTCAGATTACTCAGGTGATGATTGGACACAAGGTGGCTATGTTATCAGTTACGATGGAACGCAAGTTTTTGACAGCAGGGGAAACGTTACCCCTTCGAAAGACTTGAGTTTTGGAGCAGAATGTCCAGACTCCGTTTCTGCTACAGGGCGGCCTTCTTTTTCGCCAACCTCAATTCCTCCGTCCCCTCCTCATGTGATGGATTGGACCATGTATTCTACAAGTTGCTCTTCTGACGAAGCGCGCTTTGATATTCAATTCGCTCTTGATGCTGATCCGTCCACAGTGTATTGGCATCTCATAGATCGATGCACTAAGTCTTTAGTATTTGATTGTCAAGGATGCTATGCCAATGCAAAGGCTTTCTCCTCGAAGTATTTTGTGCGTTGCCTCCCAGAGGGTGATTACTCTTTCATTTTCAATGACTACTCTGGGACTGATTGGACACGCGGCGGATACGTTGTCACTTATAATGGTACACGAGTCTTCGACAGCAAAGGAAATTTTAAGCATTCACAAGAAGTGCCCTTTGGAAACTCAGACTTTTGCCAACAGTCGAATGCAAAGCCATCACTCAGCCCAGTAATCCTGCAACCTGAAAAAACGCCGACTACTACATCAACTACTGGCACTTACTGCGAAAAGTTTGAGCTTGACATTGCCACTGATAGCAAGCCATCAGAGATCTCATGGAGCCTTCAGCAGATTTCCGGTGACAATATTGGAGTTGTGGCACATGGCCCAATGGAAGGCCAGCCATACTATAGTAACTCATTGTACGTTGCGGTCGCAATTGAATGTCTATCTCCTGGAGAATACCAGTTCACTATTCTCGGTAGGTGCATTATTTCCAAGTTTAATTGTTTTGCAATGCATCTAATATACTTGTTTTGCCATCGTGTTTTAGATTCTGGTGATGGGATAGACAACCCAGGGTACTATAAAATCTTTCTGAACGAGGTTGAAATAAGACAGGGCAGCAAATTTGGTTCGACCCAAACGACTGGATTTATCATTAGTGATAGGGAACGGATTTTTGAATGAATGAGGTAACTGTGTCAAGAAACGATTGCTAGCGCTTGATTTCTTTAGTGTATCTCATAATTGTATAAATAGTCTTCTGCATAATGGATTTACCGGTGCTTTTAGCCTGTGTACACGATTTCGAAAACATAATTGCAACTACCTCAACACATACTCAGTACACGTCTCATCTCTTATTCATTTACATTGCGACAACAGTTCGCCATGTTTTTTCTAATCAAAAGACTAATCAAGCAACTACCCCTCGCCTCACATCAACCAACAACAAATAAATAGGTCTCCACAGATTCAAAGCCTTACCTACTTCCTTCATTCCCTTGCGAAAAAAAAGTCCCAACAGTTTACGCAAACTCGATCTTTCTTCTTCATAAGCCTGTAACTTCATTTGGAGTTGTTCCAGCTGTCGTTGCTGTAGAATGTGGTGGGGGACGGGATCCGTCGGCGCCTTTGGAGTCAAGTCGACACCTTCCTCGCCATTCTTGTCCATGGAGATGGAAAAATCATTACCATCATCTACTATATCATTCACATCACCTTCGGCAACAACTACCTCACTCATCAAAGAATTTTCCACAACCAATGGCTCTCGAACAACCTTTCTTGATTGAAACGCCAAATCACTCAATTCCATCTCCAATCCCCGAATTCTTCTCCTCAACAGTTCATTCTCCTCACGAACCTTCTCGTTCACGTCGTGTAAATTCTGGATCTCGTTCGCCTGATCTTCCAACGATATCGTCAGCATTTTCATCCCCTCTTGAAGGAAGGAATTTTCCTCTTGCATATTCGACAAGTTCGTTTGGTACGCTTCCAGGGTGTCTGTGTACAGCTGCGACTTGCTGTCAATCGATGATTGAAGATTTTCAAAGGTTTGACTTAATGAATGAATTTCGGAGAGTAGAATCTTTTCTTCCTTGGCTTGTTCTGCACTCAACATGTTATCAGTGACCTCCTCGTTCCCCAATCCCTGGGGGGTACTCTTGGACTCGTCCAAGTCACCTCCTCCCTCCAAGGAGAGCAGGGAGACATGCGCATCCTCCGCGTCAATACCGTACGCATGACCAGGAATGGCGCGGAAAAAATCGGGAAAAGGGAGGAATCCCCATGGATTTTGGGCAAAGGACTGCGCTAGCAGCGGTGCGGTGCTGGTGGCAGTGATGGCCTTGTTAGGGTTCCGCCAGTGTGGACTGCGTGGCGTGGATTTTCGAGCATGCGCTGACGACGACGAGGAGGATGGGTGATTTATTGAGAGGGAATAGACAGGTTGGAGGAGGATTTGGGGGAGCAGAGCGGTGGTTAAGAGGGATGAGGCTGTCGGCGTCATGGTTCTTGGCATTATGTGTTTTGCTGATGGGTTCTACCCTGGTTCTGCCCATTGATTCAGCATATTATACCAACATTACGTAGTACCTACGACTACCGTCCAACTACTCGTACATAGGGAGAGGAGTGTATGGCATTGTACTGTTGCAGCTAATCCTGGGACAACCCAGAGTCCTGGAACTATATGGTAAAGGTATCCAGCAGTCCTGTGACTACCTAGGGTTTGTTTGAATGTTGTGCACAGCTACTCCTGGGACACCCCTAATCCCGGGACTAAGGAGCTACATGCCCCTTAGTTCGGGACTAGGGAACTTCAAGCCCACTTGAGTCCCGGTACTAGAGGGGCCAACATAGTCCCGGAACTAAGGAGCTACATAGCCCTCTAGTCCCGGGACTATGGAGCTACAAGCCCCCTAGAGTCCCGGGACTAGAGGGGCCCCCATCCATCTAGGTAGTAGTCCGATGCTGGGTGATTGTCCTATGTCTTTATGTCTAAAAGTTAGAATTAAATATTCTTTATGTCTAAAAGTTAATAGAAATGGTATCCAGGTGTCCCAGGACTATGGAGTTGGCATCTCCAGAGTCCCAGGACTCTGGGTTGTCCCAGGATTAGCTGCAACAGCCCTCTACGCTAAAATATGTGTGCAAAAAGCCAAACTCCTGCCAAAACATCATGTGCTTTATTTGCTTTAGTGCACTTAGGATTCATGTAGTGGTATGTGGTATTTTTGGTGCCATATGTGCTATTTCTCCTGTTGCCACCTTTTCCGTTCTTTGGAGCCAGTCAGGAACTTGCAGGAGAACTAGTATGGAGTGGCAATAGAGTTCAGGACAAAACATCACTCTCTTACTCCTGTCTCTTTGCATTGCCAAATGGTAAAAAATGGGAGTTGGGGCAGCTCCTCACAGTTGCTCCCACTCCCTCAGATCCATCACCATGAAACAGTTCGACAGCAGCAGAATCATTGCAAGCTTTCACTCTCTATTGCTAAGCATCTATGTTGCCATCACTGCATTGCAGTTACCGCTGATAGACGTCAACGCTCTTGCCAAGGAAGGAGAGATCAATAGAAGAGAGGGCAGGATGAGAACTAGTGGTGGTGGCCATCCCACCAAAGATTTTGATCCAAACCACACAGAGGAATCAATATAATTTCTTGAAGGGAAATAGCGCACTTGAAGATGTCAAAATAGCTGCTTTTGCTATTTTGGGTCAATTTGGCACAAAATTTGAAAAAATAGCACTCTGTGCTATTTGTGTTTGGCACACTTGGGGTAAGCGCACAGGGCTGCATGACAAATTTGGTGCCAAATACGCTAAAAGTCTCACTCATAACCCAATAAAGTTATAACACACTTAAATAGCACACAGGGCTGCAAATGGTCTAATAGTGCTATTTCTGAGTGTTACACTTTATTCCAGAAATGGCCTATTTTCTATACTGCAGTATGGTATTCGACCGGTATTAATTAAAATAAAATAAAATATTTTACGTTCAATAAGTTTATTATCATCTCCATTTTTATGGTACTGTTTATATGTACCATATATTATGGTTATAGGCCACAGCAAATGTTCTGAGGCTCT
>JALLPC010001775.1:0-10516 GCA_036940045.1 Stephanocyclus meneghinianus | reverse complement strand
ACATGGAGGATGATGCCATTTATGTTTATGCATTGAGCAATGAGACTGATGTGTTGGCCGAGGGCAAGGAAAATATCACTTGGCGGTAAACACTAAGATATGTCATGTAGTGTGATAAAAAATTCTACTAAACATGCCAGAATGGAGTATAAAAGGTTGAGAAATCATTATCAATCTGCCAATGACAAAAATCGGTAAGTATCAGTTATCATTATAGAAATAGAAATTGTGGTANATTAGAGCATTCTTTACACCTTACAGGTTTTTATATGATGTCAAGATTCTGCAAAAATAATCTTGATGCCAAAGAAAATAAAAAATCTACATATGATGACTGGTACTACACATCACAAATTTGGTGGAGTATCATGTTTTTTCAATAATGATAATAAAAAGAACTTTGGAGACCCCTAAAATATTATAATGTAGCTCTATGGTATATTACCTCTTAGAAACCAAAGCCCACGTGTCGTACATGGGAAGTACCTGGCTTTTTTACACTGTTTACTCTTTTCAGATATCATAATTTTTGTTCCTTCTTGTCCAAATGTTATACTTCCAACATGACAGGTAGAGAAAGGTACTACAAAGATTTTGCCTACGTCATAGGTTGATGCTGACGCCCAAAGATATTAGGTACAGACTTTGAGACATACAGAGGTATGAGTGCATTTATTTCATTTGACTTTTAGCTTGTGAAATTGCAGTTGACATCAACGGTTAGACGACATCAAGAATTCCATCATTGGCACGAGCTGTCACGAGTGATCACAATCACTCCCCTACAGCCCGCCATCCTGCCGTCTGCCACAGAAATCGGGCTGCCAATCCAAACTCGAATCCCCTCGACTACATCGGGTAGCATCGTCAAGTCTATCGAACATCGTGCGCGACAATGAGCTTCCGATTCCCCACGTTGACACTCGTCGCCGCCCGCTCTCTCTCACGACAAAGCCTTCTTCGCGTCGAAGATACATCTAAAATACTTAACTCTCATTCGAAACTTGCATTCTCCCATCATCCCATCGCACCTCATTTTTCTTGGCGTGCCCTTCACAGAACCTCGAGGGATCGCGTCGAGAATGGACTCGGAGGGATGTCGCGCGGAAGAGCGGGGAAGACGAAGCATCACGCCCCTTCCTTCCGAGCGGCGTCCGCTTCATCTTCCAACACAACGTCGTCGTCTTCTTCGTCTTCGGCGATGGAGTCTGCGTCCGCGGCGGCGGCGGAAACGGCGGTGCCTCCTGCGGCAGAAACAGTACCGCGTCCGACCGCTCGACAGTTGATCATGCATGCATTGACTGCGGCCGTTCCCATGATCGGTGAGTCTTTCGATGATGCGTATGTGGGCGTGACAAGCGGAATAGTAGAGATCTAACGTCTCAAAATTAAATTGTCCTCTCGTGACTCCACGAGAAACCGTCAGGATTCGGATTTATGGACAACACCATCATGATCCATGCAGGGCATTACGTTGACTGCACTCTAGGCGTGACCTTTGGACTCTCGACGTTGGCAGCCGCTGTACGTCCACGTAAATTCTTTGTTTCTCCCGTGTGTCGAATGCCCCAAAACATAATCGTTTAGCGCTCTCCGTCCCCCCCAAAACACCACAAACAAACACAACACACAACCTACGCAGGGCATCGGACAAATCTTCTCCGGCATCGGCGGAGTAGTCTTCGGCGACGCCCTCGAAGAATTATTCCATCGCATCTCGCCGGGAACTCCCACCAAAATGACCAAAGCCCAACGAAACTTGAGAATAGCGCGTTCCGCGGGACTTCTCGGCGGAATCGTCGGAGTTACTCTCGGATGTACCCTGGGACTCGTCAACCTCTACTTCGTCGATGAATACGAAGCCTCGCTCTTGAAATTGCACGCGTTGGAAGAAGGACAGGAGTTTGAATTCGAGGTGGAAGTGGATAACGAGGTCAATCCCGGGTATACTACCGTAATTGTCCGGGGGCCCGATGTCGATGGCGTGTTGGCGAGTATCACCGCCTGCATTGCCAGTTATGGCTGTTCGGTGGCGGAGTTGCATGCGGGCTATCGGAAGGAAGGTGATATCGCCGGTGTTTCGACCAATGAGGATGGAACCGCAGCGGAGGGAGAGACGGGCGCACCGCACGGCGCCGGTTCTGCTTCCGCCGCCGTGGAATCGCTCACTTCGCTTCTCCATCCGCCCCCGCCTCGAGTGGAAGATATTTTCCTTGTTCGAAACAGATCCACACAGCAAGCGTTAGAAAATGAAGAGTTGGAAAGCCTCGGTCGGCAAATTCTTGCTGCGGCCAAGGATCCCTTGAATAGTCACAGTTTGAAGAGTCGTCTCGAGGAATTGCAGTTCGAGAACGATGCATTGGCGGAACGGGTTTTGCTCTTGGAGAGGATGTTAGAAAGTAGGCAGATCAAAGTTGTTCGATCAGCGGCGAAGGTAGACGATGACTAGTGTCAAAGCCATTTATGACAAGTGAAATTCACTCTATATTTAAAATTGATATCATAGAAGAGGCCTGAAATATACTACTTTGCTAACTTTGACACTGTGAACGAACACTCGACGTAAAACCATGATACAGATGCTTCCATTGGCATAATTTTTCTTTTTTTTTGTTGACTTTGCATCATGAGCCTGCTGCACACCACTGCTATTCTAACGAAACATAAAAAATTTCAGGTCTTTGCTAAAAAAAGGTTCATTCACAATCAAGCCCTCTTGCTACTCTTGTCAGTTTTTGTGCTGACAGGTCTCGGGGTGGGAAGGGGGGTAGAAATAGGAGGGGGATTCAACACAGGAGGAGGGGAAGGCTGTGCCAACGCACCATACGCAAGTGAGGGCTTATCCGACAAAAAGCACACAGTGGAACTAATAAATGACATTTAAATCCAGCTCACCTCGGGATTGGGAACGGTCTTGGACGACTTCTCCGATTTGGTGCTGACGGGTTTTGGAGTCGTAGGAGGCGGGGGAGGCTGGACGAGAGAAGCGCACGTTCACGAGTGTTGAGTGTGCGATGAAAAAGTGTACGCAGGAATAGTTCCGGTGAAAAACTTACACTTGCAATGGGATTGGGAGTAGTTTTTGCTGACTTTTGTGATTTTGCTACAATGGGTTTGGGAGTAGGAGGAGGCACAGGAGAGGGCGTTTTCTGTGATTTGGGCCTCTTGCTAGACTTAGTATTGATAGGTCCTGGAGTGGGCTTTGGCTGAGATAGTTCATTTCACCTGCATGAGTTCTGGTTCAAATACAAGTACTGTCTTGAAATTTCAAAATGTACTGCAAAACTTACCGTTGGAGTCGGTGGGGGGATCGTTGGGGAGCGAGAAGGATGCGTCGAAGGTGACTTGGTGGGAATGGGTGTGGGAGGGCGTGAAGGATGTTTGGTAGGGGCCTTAGAGGGAGACTTTGAAGTTGGTGATGGTGTATCAATGTCTGGGATCGTGGGTGGAGTTGAAGGATTTTTTGTCGGAGCATCTGTGGGTGAAACTGTAGGAGACGCAGATGGGGAGGCACTTGGGGAGGTGGAAGGGTTCTTGGTTGGTGAGGTGGAAGGAAGAGTTGTTGGAGATGTTGAAGGAGATTTCGTGGGTGAGGTGGATGGCACACCAGTTGGATTCACAATCAAGCTGTCTGGGTTGATAAATGCATCAATGGTTCCATTGGAGTTCGTGGTAATGTTACTTTGGAGAGATCCATTGTCAACAATAGTTTCCAGTGCAACTTTGGTGGCATTGAAAATCTCATTTTCACAATTGACACACGACTGTTCAACTTCTAAGATAAACTCTAACGTGGTTGCATCAACCTGCACCAATCGACGAGAACCCTCTGTAAAAGGAGGGTGATTTGGCACAGTTTCATTACAAAGAACCAAAACCAAAACCCAGACAAGTGTCTGGTTCTTTAATTGAGTGTCAATTCCATTAAAAATGGACCGCTCAACTATTACAGCTACCCCCAGAAGATCCGTACTATTATAATCAGCACATGTAAGATTCCATTCAAAGGAGGCACTAACATTGATGGTGGTCAAAGCTGGACGGGATGTTGGAGAGACTGAAGGCAAAAATGAAGGAGGAGCAGTCAGACTGCGACTCGGTGACATAGTAGGACCAGCAATAAGATTTGATGGAGATACACTTGGACTGGTAGAAGGAGAAGTTGTGGGAGATTCAGTAGGAGAGACAGTTGGTGAGGCACTTGGAGATGAGGTGGGGGAGATGGATGGGGTCACAGTTGGTGATGAAGTAGGAGAAGCCGTGGGACTTGTTGGGCTTGAGCTTACTGAAGGGGAATCACTAGATGAGGGAGATTTGGAAGGTGATTTTGTTGGCAAACTCGATGGTGACGCAGTGGGAGACTCAGTAGGGCTCACAGATGGAGAAGATGTTGGAGAGGTTGAAGGAGACGTACTTGGGCTGCCTGTTGGTGAGGCTGTAGGACTAACAGTTGGTTTGTTCGAGGGAGATACAGTTGGACTGGTAGAAGGAGAAGTTGTGGGAGATTCAGTAGGAGAGATGGATGGGATCAAAGTTGGGGATGAAGAAGGAGAAGTCATGGGACTTGTTGGGCTTGAGCTTACGGGAGATTTGGAAGGTGATTTTGTTGGCAAACTCGATGGTGATGAAGTGGGAGACTCAGCAGGGCTTACTGTAGGGGATGCTGAAGGTGACAAACTCGGAGACACTGTTGGCAAATGGTATGGCGGGCTAGTTGGGAGTCCACCAGAGGGAGATGTTGTGGGCGAGACTGTAGGAGAAGTAGGAGACTTTGTTGGTGACTTGGAGGGACTCACAGTTGGAGACAAACTTGGCAAAGATGTGGGATTGCTTGAAGTAGGAGATGCAATGGGGGACATTGTTGGTGATGCTGAAGGTAATGATGTGGGTACAATGTATTCATAGAGAACCCTCGCAGTTTCATATTTGTGAAAGCCTAACTTTGTCAGAGGAAGCAAGTGATGGTGTCTTGATTCTTCAAGTCTTCGGGCTGAGATCAAATTATCCCTGTCATTTAGCCACTTCCCTTTTGCAATGGCAATGTGTTTCGGTATGGACTCAACATTGGTATTATTTGCCCATGGCTTTCGTTCACCATAAAAATGGATGAATTGAAAGGATAGTAAAGCGTCATCATCTAGAAGAGTGAGGAGATCGGTGTGTTTCAATTTTGGATCGTTGTACTTGGGCAATGCGTAGAAGTAGTGAAAGAGCAAGCCTAATGTTTGCAAAATTTGAGAACATAAGCAAAGTTTTCTAAATTGTTTCAGAACCTATGAAAGAAAGGGATGTACCTTGCTCAAGCTGAGAACCATAGAATTCCCAGGTACTGCAAGGATGGCTTGATTTCCATCCAGGGTACTCAAGAGGCAAATCAAGGTTGTCCCAACCATGCTCATTTGTAAAAATGCCTCGATTCAAGATATCTTGAATGTTAAGGAAGTCTTTTTCTGATGGCTGAAGCATGAACCATCCAGCACGAAGAGGAGAGTCGGAACCAAGACCCTCAGCAACGAGCTTGGAATCGGAAAAGGAGGTGAACAGTTTATCCATCTTCTCTGCCCCTTGGACACTTGTGTCAACATCTAATACTTGGACACGAGTATACTTTGTAAGCTCAAATGCTCTTAGCTTTGCCAATGCAATATCAACAAACCACGGTTCAAAGTAGGTAACATCTAGTGAATGATGTAGCGGAGCAACATGCATTACAGTCGCACCCTCAGAGAGAAGCAAGGACTCAGCTTCCGCGTCGTGATACATCATCATCACAATGAAATCTGCAATGGAACCTCGGAGAGATTGAATGAGCAACCTCATGGCATCAAGGTACACTCTATTCTGGCTTTCATCAGGATTCCAACCAAGAACAGAAGCATAAGCAAAACATGTGGGCACAACAAAGTGAGGGAAAGGATGTTGCTCCATCCAAGGTCCTACAACAGAATCCATAAAATAGTGCAACTCTTCACTTGCTCTTGTGAAATAAGGGTCTAGGGCAATTAGGGAACACAATGTAATGCTTTCATCTTCTACACCAATACTCTTAAGTCTCACTTGAAAATTCTTGTCCAAAAACTGCTCCACACGCCACTGAGATCTTGTAGGATGATGAACGAGTTCGTCAAAACTCAAAACAAGTATATTCTGGCGGTTTAAGATGCTTGTCCAAGTCTTGAAGTGTCTGACATATTCCCCAAGATTTGCTGGGAGAGTGATAAGGGACTTGGAGACCTCGTCGGAAGACACGACACCAGCATTGGTGCTGTGAAGGAACTTTAAGACTTCTTTTGACAAAGGCTCACGGAGGACAATAATTGACTTGAGGTTTGACAACAAGTCTGGATCAACTTGCTGGTACATGTCAAACACTCGTTCCGAGTGCATCAATGTTTCAGGTGTGGCATCCATAATCACCCTGTCATTGCCAATACAGTGTTGGAAGTACTTGGAATAGAATCCCACACCTTGGCTATAACGAGAGATGTCATCAAAGAAATGCACATTTTTATTGTTAAGTTCTGTTCCATTTTTATCAGGTTTGGGGCCGCAGACATGATTGGAGAAGAGCCAGTCTGCAAGCTGTAAAAGAGCAAAACCGTATCATGTTACAAATGAAAAGGAATTTGGGCAAGAGACGATACATTATACCACCTACTGGTGTAGTTGCAGCCGAATCAGCACCGATCAAGAACAAATTTGGAAGCTGAATCCTTTCCTTGCTCTCCAACTTTTTCACTGTTGTAACCCTTCCCATTGCCACATCCCAATCAGTTGAATCCAACTTGGGCAAATATGAATAACTCTCTGGTGACATGGCAAAGGAGGATAGTGCCCACACCTCCATATCATTGGGGGCAAGGTTGTGACATGAATAGGAGAATAAGGTGCATGGTCGTACGTTTCCAGTAGTGACAGTCAGGTTTCCACAGGATGGATAATTGGCAATTCCAATGAGGTTTTTGTGGGGGGGTGCCTCTTTATTGTCATGATTAACATCATTGCTATGGGGGAGAAAAAATTCCAACATATAACTGAGTATCCAATCACTGTGCATACAAAAATCTTTGAGTGCTGAATAGACATAGAAGAGTTGAAAAACGCTCATTCCATCTTTAAACAAGGATGCTTCACCAACTTGATTCTTAGCAATTTGGTCACAAATTGGATTGTGATCAGAGATGGTATTTCCAGCATTATTACAATATATGGGCTCCGAGAGGTGCTTGATCGCAGCCTTGTTGAGGATGGTCCCAAATCCTCCATATGAAATGGGAAACGGAATGCTGCCAAAGAGACGACATAGAGATCCGCCAAAATAACTCTTAGAAGACAAGGTAGGGGCAAGAAAGCAAAAAAAGGTACAAAACGAAGACTTACACTTCGTTTTGTCTAAAAACACATCCAGAAGATGCAAATGCTCGCCCAGGCGAGGCCTGCTCCTGTTTCTCCATATACTTCACAACATGCACCAAATCCACATATGTATCATCGTCAACAATCATCAAGTAATCCGGCACCTTCACTCCATTGGAACTAGAAGAATACATGGAATGCAACCATCCAAAGGCTCTCCCTACACGCCGCTGTGCACAAATCCAGCCGGGGTCACGAGATCGCACCCGACTGCCCTCCGAAAGACCATAATACTTCTGAAAGAAAGAAGTCATTCTCTCCGCCTGTGTCCCATGATCCCCCCTCCTTTCAGCTCGAAACGAAGGATCCTTGCACCTCGCCACACTCCCCTCCTGCTCCTCAGCTGACATGCTGCTGCACTCTGTGTCATAATCCTGCACTTCGCTAAAACCCCAAAAATGTCGCACGTAGGCATGACGCGCCCAGGTGGAGATTTGACCAGTCAGGTAGTCCAGGCGGGTCAGGGAGCCTAGGGAGACGATATCTATGGATTTGGCTGACGCAGTGCCGCCAGAAGTGGAGGTGAGAGATGGCGGTTCGTGGAGGAGAGCTTCTAGGCGTGATTCAGGAACTACGAACTCGTTATTGCTTTGAGATGTGGTTGGCTCAGTTTTGTTACTGAATAGGTGGAAGGAGACGGTTTGGTGAAGGCTTAGGAACCCGAGAAGGCCGTGCAGGTACTTCATCGTCGAAAATTGATATAATGTTGCTCTACTGCATCAGGAGTGTTACTACCTCTAGTGCTCTGCTTCCCTCCTTCTGATGGGTCAAAATATTATATTGTGTCTCGAGAGAGCAGAGGGCGGGAGTAATCTCTATATTTTCCTCTTGAAGTGGTCAAACTTGGCCATAGAGGCTGATATGGATAAAAATGGCGGGCAAGATCGGTGAATAGGCGATGAATTGGTACTTTCGGAACGATACCTATTCCTATGACAAACCAATTCATTGCGGGCTATTCTGAAGTAAGATTTCTCTTCTGAATAATATCTGACGCAACAGAGTTTTGAGAAACTGATAAGTGTTTTTAATTTCTCTCTTTGATTCGCACTTAATGAAATATAATAGGGGTTGTCAAACTTTTTTCTATGATCATTATCATGAAGGTGTGCAATAAAAATGTTACTTAGCATAACACCGAAAAAATACCTAATACGTCTCAAAAACGACAATCAAAAAGATCGTGAACGACTTTGAAAATAAAAGGTCTAGGCTATCTCTAGAAAAGATACACGACCGACTAGGTCTCAAAAACACTGTGAAAAGAATATATAAAATCTTTGCACTTTAAAGGTCTAGCAAATCATGTGAAAAGCTACCAAGAGATAAAGCATAAAAAAGACTAAGGCTAGAAAGTACATCATGTACTGCTTCATGCACATAAAATGATAGCACCAATTTAACAAGCCATTATTAAACATCAATTCTAAGTACAAAAAATTTCACTATTTTGATAAAAAATCTAAAATTCTCTCGTTTAACTCTCATCTCCATCTTTCTCCTGCCCCTTGTCAGGACAAGCAGATCCTTCAAGAGATGCAACCTCACCGTGCTTTGATGCCATCATATGCAATGGCAACAAAGACAGCTGCAGGGATTTTTTGCTGTTGCTGCAGTGCGGGCAGGAGGAGGCATTCCAAAATGTGGCAAGTAAAAAACAAGGCAATGGATGCAGTGATTCAAAGAACATCCAGATCGAGAGAGACAAAAATCCACGGGGGCTCCTGCTCATTGCTGTGAATGGAGGTGCTAGTTCCATCAAGGCAGGAGGGGTTTCTTGAGAGACTAACAGTGTCACACTCAAGACAATAGCAATGCCAATGGCCCCCATGCAGCACAATCATCAACAGAGAGCTTAGTTGGAAATGTCAGCGGCATGTCGGCACATGTTGCCATGACACCGACATCGTTGCCTGGAATTGAGTCAATGTCTCCATGTCGCCGACATCGTGACTGGATTCATGGCTGGGTCATGTGTTTGCTGACATGTTGCCACACAACTACCCAGCCATATCCATGGCTCGTATGACCATTACTCCAATGGAGGTAACGGTTGTTTTTTAAGAAAAAAATTGTACGTATATGTGAATTAATGCATATGATACCATTTTTGTGACATTCTTGCACCAAATCACACCATTACTGCACGAGTTTCTGTAAATCTTTGTTTTCCTTTCTTTAAGTCCAAAAGAATCAGTGGACATGTCAGCTGATGTCATCCTGACACAACATGTCATGTCATCTGTCATGGTCTGGATGACAGAATTTGACAAAATGTCGCGCCGACATTCCCAAAATTTTCACGATGTGTCGGCACATGTTGGGATGACATGTCATTTGGGGGGGGTCCAGCGACACAACACAATGCCGACATTTCCAACCAAGACAGAGAGATGGCTGGCATTAAGCCAAGGCCATAGAGTGAACAGCAACAGAAAGTCCTGGAGGAGCTAATGCTGTGATGTTGTAGGCAGTAAAAAAGTAAGTAAGGCCAAATCAAGTCATATAGTATAGCAGGTAGAGCCATTATTTGTCTTTGACCAAGTTTACAACCCTTATGTTACATCCTGCAGTGCCTTCTCTGCGGGAAATAGGTTATGATCCATCAATTTTCCTGCAGAGCAAGTTGTGCTGCATAATCAAAATGCAGAGAAGCAACCTCTAGGTATTTCATATATATTCATATTGTACATAAAATACATCTAGAAGTGAAAAAACTGCTCAATGTGCCATGCTACATACACAATTACTATAAGGCAATGGTACCATAGAACATTAAGTGTGATTGATACAAATGGTTTTAAACTGACCAATAACCATAGAATCTTGAAAATGTCTTTGCTATTACACAACCCTGCATTACTCATAATTTGGTCACTGCATACATTACTTACCATTATTTGTAACTCAAGATATCAAAATATCAAATGTAATTTTACTTTATGACCCCACACTAAATTTCTGTCTCTACTATCACTAAAGATTATATTTATCTCAATAAAAAACCGTCAGATTTTGTACTGTTTCCTACATAAAGAAATGTATCAGCAGTACAATGACAGCATGCGGTACAAATTGTATGAGACATTTTAAAACAAAT
>JALLPC010001766.1:0-11544 GCA_036940045.1 Stephanocyclus meneghinianus | reverse complement strand
GATTCCCAGGCCAGATCGCCTGTTTCAGGCCAGTGTGATTCATGGCCTATGTCAGCAAGTACATCTGGCCCATGGCTTAGTTGGAAATGTTGGCGTCGCGTCACATCGCCGAGACCCCCCAAATGACATGTCGTCCCAACATGCGCTGACAATACGGAGACATATCAAAAATGTCGGGCCGACATTTGGCAAAAAAATGTCGTCCAAACATGCCAAACGACATGTTGCTGAAGACACTTAGAAGACATTTAGTCTTCCCCACATGAACGACATGTTGACAAAATGTTGTCAAAGACATTTTGATGACATGTCATCAAATTGTCATGTCGCTAATATGTCATTGACGACATTTTTACGACATGTCATCAAAATGTCATGTCAACAATGTATCATCGAAGATATTTTGACGACATGCAAAATGTCTTTGGTGACATAAAGGCACTTAGTACATTGAACAACTAATTGAAATACTAAGTGAATTGAATAGACTGACAACTATAATTAAATTACCAGGAACATAACTACTAATGTTTGGACACAATAAAAACCCCAGTAGGAAAAAAGCCTGCCTACTCCTCACCCCCATCAACCTCTTGATGAATTACCTCTATAATAAGTGAATTGAAACGACTGACAAGTAGAATTAAATTACCAGCTACATAACTTCTAATGTAGGGATGCAGTAAAAAAACCCCAGTGGGGAAAAAGCCTCCCTACTCCTCACCCCCCTCAACCTTTTGATGAATTACCTCTATGCCATCTGCCTGTGGATGAGACCCAATTAATTGAATTACCTCTTCATTCAGAATCCACCCTTCTTCATCGCACTCCTCATTGATGCAAACCAACCCCCAACCTTTTGATATACCAGTCCTACAGCTACCGCTGTGAAACTCTAAGTTACCACCCCAAACCTTGAACGTCTTCATAGTATCAGGATCATAAAACACCAAATCTTTGTACTTATGCGGGCCTTTGCAACACAATCATTAACTTGGAGTAATTCAATCTCCCAATCCTCCAACCAAGCTTGATAAATCCGGCTGACAGATGGTTTCTTCAAATCATTGAAATCTAACTCAAAATTACTTAGCTGCAAATCAAAACTAATGCCGCCATTGCAGTTAGAATAATTATGAGAATAAAATGAGTAATAATGGAAAAAAATATGACCACTTACTTAACATCATCGTCGCAAAATAAAGCATTTGGTCCAGAAGACTCCATGTTCTCATTCTCTTTCCTTCGTATCCTTACATCATTGACTAGGGCAGTAGCATACAAAACTGACCTTTTCTCCAATGATTCACCCCAGAGGTTAACTCACTAACCTGTTTTGATGTTCTTCACTGAAGCCCAGTTAGGTTCACATGGCCCGATCCCAAGGGTCTTGGAGGTGACACGGCAAGCAACAAAACCAAGAACACTGGTGTAAGGCAGCAAGTATTTTTCATGCCACAGATATGGCTTGCCTTCAACTGAATTTTGAGTATTCCACCTTGCAACATTGTGAAAAGGCTAGGCTTTGTCTTCTTTTCAAAGCATTTGAACTCATCCCAAACAAATCAACCACAACATCAATATCAGCACCAACAACCTTGGGGTCTTTATTGGGACATGGCACAACACGCAGGCAACATACCACTCTCTCAATGGCTTCCCTGTGCTCAGGAAGTATGTTCTGAGAGACATGATCCCTAACTTCTCATAAAACAGACAAAGCCCACCTAGCAATGGCATAATCATGATGCAATTTTTGGACCTATTATTCCATAGATCCAAAGCCAACTGTCCTAATGATATTTCATCCACTGGCTCAAAAGCAACCTCAGATTCACCATCTGAGGGTCCCATCTTGTGAGGAGTCAGTTCACTCATGTTGTCCTCATTTGTATCTGCATCATTTGTAACTTCCAGTGCTCTGCAAAGTGAGCAAGATAAGTGTTAGCTTGCTGTGAAATAACAATACACACAAAACAAGCACTTACTCTCCCCAAACCTCATTGATTTCATCAGCCAAAGTTACATCTCCCTGCGTAAAAACATCGAATACTTCTGTCTCATTGAAGAAGTCAACTGACTTTGTTAATGCCATCTGGGTTCTCTTGGAGAAGAAGTAAATCTTGTCCATCTTGGTTCATTAGAATCTGCAAATCGCAAGGCACGAATTGCAGGGAATACAGCACGCAACAGGATATACAAAGCCTTAAATAATACCCCGTTCTTGATGTCCATCACTGCTCCCCTAACTTTGTCATTCTTTGCCAAGTCTCTGAACATGGCGCTGTGAATAGTTGACTTCAAGACATCCTTTTGGTGGAGCATGATGCCATTTTTGTAGTTGCACCCTGTAGCAATCCTACCCTCTTGCCCTTGTTTGCAATACACAAATGTGCAATGAATTGTGCATGAGCCCCATGGCTAGCCCCAAACCCAAATACATTTTATGCAGCCTGCAACATTTAGCAATAAGAGTCTACAAAGATTTCGTTAGCAATATCACTGCAATTTAAAATAAACAATAAAAAAACAAAATCTTACCTTCACGACTTTGTGTTTTGACAAATCATCAAAAAACAAAGATACAACATGTTCCCCTCCATGTAGTGCATATGACCTTGGAAACTTTGCCTCCAAGACATGTCCCGTTTTAGCCACATTACTTGCTCCATCAAAATAGAACACATCAGTGTACAATTTTTCTGGATCATACTTCAAGATGGTATCCTCCACCAGAGCAGCAATGAAAGAGGCATCTTTCTTGCCACCTTCACATATGTTACCTGAGCAATCTGTAATGGTGACACAAGTTGGAGGCACATTAGAACACATGGCAATGGTGTTGATTAGTGGCATTCTTGCAATGCTAGCACCATCATTCAGCCAAGAAAGACCAAAGATGGGGGCATCAGATAAAATTTGTATTTGGTTCATCTCCATGCAGCTCCGGTAGTTAATGTCAAGAAGTTCCCCCCGATCTTCTTGCGGCTAGGTATCGTGAATGTGCTGTCAACAAAACGTGCATGCTGCAAAACAAGTTGAAATCTTGGTGATTCAACAACACGGTCAGGCAAATTGTCTCTGAGAGTTAAGTCAGCAATGGCCATCTCGAGGCGGGCATTAATTGTTGTGCGGACATCGGACTGGCACTTGTTCTCGATGTATCTGTTGATAGAACATTGAATGCGACGCGATTTCTTTGGAGAGTCAACAGAAAGTGCTGAAATGGCAGACATGGAGGATAAGGATGAAGGTAGATTATCCACTTTATTTGCAATCAGAGAGATGACAGCTAAATCCTGGCGGTGAGAAGAATGTTCAAACAGCTCATCTGAGCCACACTTACATGAGTCGTCAGCCTTGCACACAATCGATTCAAACAAATCAATGTAGCGTTTCAAAACATCAGCAGAGGCAGCAATGGGACAAGCTTTAATACCCATCTTGGTTCTTTTTGCAAATTGAGCAGCAGCCCTTGTTGCATGCTTTGGCTTGAAGGTCTGATTGCAGCGCAGGCACTGCCAAGAGTCATCTGGATTAGGCATGCAGTAGTCATCCTCCCAAATGGTTGCGAGGGGGACCATTACTGTGCGGTGGCATAGGCAAGGAGAGCAGAGACGGCAGGGAGAACAGAGATGGCAGGGAGGGCAGCAACAGCAACAGCAACAACAGCGGCAATGGCAGAAAAGGCATCAGCGCAACAACAACGTCAAAGCAGCAAAAACCTTAACAGCAAATGGGCAGAAAAGACAGCAACAAGGTCAGCAATGGCAACAACAGCAACGGCAACTGGCAACAGCAGGGTCTTGGGTGGAAAAGACATTGACAAGGCCAGCAATGGTGCCGACAGCAATGGCAATCGTTGACAGCAGGGGCATGGGTAGAAAAGACAGCAACAAGGCCAGCAATGGTGACAGCAGCAACGGCGATCGTCGACAGCAGGGGCGGTGATGAGAGGAGAGGCAATAGTTAGATATTTTAAGAGGCAGAAAGAAAAATAAAAAACACAACAATCAACCAAAGGACATACCATTAGGAAGGTCCACAAGAGGGGGCATTGGTGGCAACAATGGCATCAGCGGCGGAAGCGGCGGAGGTGGTGGTGACGGTGAATTAGTTTCCATTTTGGAGTTTTTATGTGATATGTGTAATCAAGTGGCTGTGGTGCAGCAACAGCTGCGGTACAGCAACAGAACTTTTTTATGGGAGCATCACTGACACGCTTTTTCTGCATCTTGGTCACGAGCAAGAGCCGACACGTGATCCAGGCTCCCGACTGCTCCCTGACACGTGACCCAGCTGTGAATTCAGTCACAGCATTGGCAATTTTTGACGTCGGCCGATTTTTAGCCAACAATGTTGGCGTCATGACGACACATCCCGACATGTCGCCGACATTTCCAACTAAGGCCCATGGTCTATGTCCTTAAACATGTGGACAATTAGCATTGTAATATCCTTAACAAACTGACAAATCTGCAGAAGTCACCTTTTTCACTTTTTCCCCAATAATGCTCTATACGGACAATTGTCATCTCATTTACATTATCTTACTGACTTTTGTCTTCCTGATAAGGACATCTATTTTGCATGTCCCCCTATGAAAATTTTTCCCATCCCCCCTGACGCACTCATGATTCATTGCATTCTTCTCAAGCATCGTGCTATCAGGAAGGCGGCAATCATGGGAGTCTGGCATGATTGCCACCACAATCCATTCTTGGTTTCACTCCACCTAGATGCTCTCACTGGTCAATTGTCCGTTCTTACCCGTACGATGAGCAGCAGTCACAAGTGTAACATTTTGTACCGCTGCTTTGTGCGAACTGAGTACAGTGTGTTGGGGAAGTGCAACCAAGTGCACATTCCATTGTGCATTGTCCAGTTCATTTGCTCAATTTTTCCTTGTGATGATGGCAGGTACACTGGTCACCAAGCTGCTGAGGGGGGGGGCTTTGATGAAGACAACACAGAAGAGGATGACGCTTTTACACATCTCATGAGGAGATTGAGGAGGAAGCATCTCCCAAGGTTGTCCATTACAATGAGGGTGAAAAGGTTCCTCTGTCAATGAACTTCAGGACTAGCCAATTCAGTGCTGAGCATGTCCATCAGATTGTCCTTGAATCTCACATAGATGGATGGCAGGTTTCTTACCAGCAGGAACTGTGCAATACTGCTACCTATCTTTACAAAGATGAACACACTTATCTTTGGCAAAGCAAAGGAATGCACTAAGTTGAGGAGTACTGTAATCTATTAAGACAAATAAATAGTAGTAATTCCGATATATCTGTTGACACAACTTCCATGCACAACATCAATTTTACATTTAATACCACAACTGACTAATTATTTTTCATCACTCCCCTTCTCACTCTTGCTACTATCTTCAACTCTCTTTCTCTCCTTGAGATACAAACTGTACTTATGTTGCAAATGGCAATAGATGGGATGTATTGTAATAACAGAATAGGCATGCTTTTCATTCTTCTTCCTTGTGCCATGCGCACCATGCTGCTTATACTCGAAGTTCATGTTGAATGTCCATAAAGCGACAGTGCTTTTATGATGGGCTATCTCAAAGCATGTCATTCCTTCAAATGGTGGCATCTGGAAATTATAATTGATGCTGTCGACTTGAACACAATGAAAGTGCTGACAGCAAGATTTGTTAGTACATGCAATGATGTTGCAAACACTCCATGCTCCCATGCCCCTGGGATTGTCTGCTGGGTCATCCAACACAGATAACTTGGGGAACTGTCTTGCAAGATTGCACACATAGCACATTAACTTAACAATTCTTGGGATACTCTGCGGCTGATGAACCGCATTAATAATGGAAGTTTGTGTGGCAATTGCTGCTCCGAGACAAGATCTACCACCGACTCATCTTTGAAACAAAGTAGCTCTTCTGCTAGTCCCCAACAAAATTTGGCATTGTCCAATCTGAAATGTTTGGTCTTCTGTGGACGTATTCCATGCCTATTGTCCATTCACAACCATGAAATTGGAGATGCCCATCCATCCCGTTTGATACCATTTTTGAAACAGTGCCTGTAAGGTAAATGATCCTCCAATCTTCTTGTCTCTGTCCATATTATCGACGTTGCCCATAAAATTATCGGACAAATACTTCTTCAACGCCTCAGGGATTTGAAAGTCAATCTTGTTTGTTCCAACTCTTTGATGAATGGTAGACATTCCAAATACTCTGAGGGTGTAAATGATGTTTGATATGACCTTGTTGTTTGTTTCCATTCCACTGTCCAAATAATACTCTATTAACAGGATCAAATTCTACAATAGACATACCTCTCTGCAACAACATTGGTAAATTTAGAATCTGTGGGTTCCACCCAGTGTGATTGTTCCTGACAGTACCACATGCAAAAATGTTGTATTTCTCTTGCATAAAGACAAACAATGTTGGCGTGGAGTACCTGTAGTCCATGTGGATTTCCCTCATACCGTTGGGCTCACTAGCAATTCTGCTCAAAACATTAGTGTTGATGACAGCCTTTTGTGTCTTCGGTGAATTGTGCCCTTCTGCCACAATGAATGCATTGGTTGCATTCTTGCCTTGCACATCCAAATGGTAAGAAAATCATTCCAGATGAGGCATTGACAACTAGGTGATACTTATCTGTTTTGCTTGAATTGACGGACAGGATTGTATCGTGACTTGCTTGCTATCCCTCCCTCATTGAAAGAAAGTTATCCACCAAGAATGAAGGATTATTTGAGTGTTCATTGAGGAACTATACAAGGGCTCTAAGTTGGTGGCACTTGACCCCAATATCCGAAACTCTGTCCTCCGTATGGAGTGCGGCTCTAATATGTAGAACATGCAAGGTTTAGTGCTCATATGTCCGGTTTGTGTCGACAGTTCTGAGCTCAATCGCCTTATTGCAAGCAATGCACAACTTTGTGATGGGATTTAAGTATGCCTTGAGCCCACCAAGGCGAATGCTTACCAGACTCATCTTGAGAATCATTCCAAACGTGTGGAACATTCCTCTACGGTGATGTTCTTCCAGTTGGATCCATATAACTTCTTTCCAACCAATCTTGCCTGCAGGTATGCATTTAAGTTCATGGTGATAAACTGAAATCACCAGCAGTTCCGCACACACCAAGCAACGTGTCGAATTTCAGATCAACATATCCCCTGAGACAAGGATCTTCACCGTTATAGTGTGGGTATGTTGAGTTTGAAGTTTCTGGGACCACATTTGAATATGACCAATTCAATTCTTGAGAATATACACCATAGTCAGCAGATAAACTGGAACTAACAAAAAGGAAACTCAAGACAGACAACAAGAAATGAAGAAAGGCAGAGAAGTAAGCTGTAAGCCCCTGTACAATTTAGCCGGAGGTCCTCAAGCTGACAAGGTATCTATGATACCATGCAGAGTGATCCCTGGTGGTGTAGCAAAGCGTTTCACACTGAAGCTTGGGAAGGTCAAATCACTGGTTGCATTAGCTATAAGAGGGATTTCTTTAAAGTTTGAGGGAAGGATTTGTCAACTAAATAATTTCCTCAGTATAAAATAACTACTGATTCATGCTGGATTTAGTTGTTCCAGATTTAGAATTAGTATAATATGAATATTCTTTTTGATCAAACAAAAAAGTTTCACGTATACTGCCAGCATGCAATATTCAAAAATACAAAAAAATATTTTTGTTGTACCAGAGTAGTCAATTATGCATTACTCCCACCATTGGTCAGAGTGCCAAGTAAAACTGAAGTCAACAGCTATAATTGCATTATAGATAGAAATCTATAGTTAGGAGCCAACTATAAGGACATATAGTTTGCCTATAGTTAAAACTGCATATCGAAGGGAAAAGCTATATTGAATACATACTTTGCACCATGTTAAACTAACAAACCAAAGGACACTAAGAATTCAATGTGTGTAACTATAGGTCAAGCTATAGGCATACAGATGCCCTAAATATCGAGACCTCTTGCTGGCCTCCAAACTAACTATAACCACAGCTATACCTTTGGTTGCATTGGGCAGAACCGGCAGCAGCAAAGTATTTTTTCATGAGTAAACATTATGCTGGTACTAGGATGTTAAGATTATGCAATCTATTTCATAAAACCTCATATAATGTGGATGTGGTGCTTGGGAGTTGAAGAAATATACAGACGTATCATGGTAATGATATCGGTACATTTCTTCAACAAAACTCCTTCTTGAACAAAAACAGCAAAATATCATTCTAGTCAAAATAATTGATAGAAATTTAAACTCATCATGGACCATTCATCATTGCTTGTGCTATTTTGCAGGCTAAACTGGTCTTTATGCTCACAGCTCCATCAAATTTCCCAGTTGTCAGTGCCATAATGTGAGCAGTGGTCTCATGGGGTGAAACAGACTATTTCATGGAACAGATTCTTGTGGTACAATAAATGTGCTTTCTGCCATATTTCTAATACTCATAAACACAAAAAATTCATACAAAAGCATCAGCTGATTCTCCCCAATGAGCCATACACTGACCTTGTACAATGTTTTTCCTTGGAGCTGTACCTAATAGTCATCTTGCATCACAGCAAATCCAGCATTTGTATTGGTTGCCATGAAGTACGTCCCAACAGCAGTTTCTCAGAGTGAGGCATCATTTATATTCTGAACCACAGTTTCTTGCTTTGATCCTGAGTTTTCATGTTGGTGTCAAAACCCTCTTGTGCCATCTCTCCGCTCGCGTCCCTTTCTTGCTCTGCTTGCATCATTGACGGCAGATTGCATGTTCTCAGCATGCATTTGTCAACATGCATTTGTTCACCTTTGCCCACAGATATTCACTAATTCTTTGCTTCAAAAATCACATTTCCTCATACTCAAATGGAGTAAAATACCTTGTGAAATTCACAGAACACAAAGCTGCAAAAAAGCCCACAGTAGCTGCTAGTAATTAGAATATAGAAACATTGATATTGTGGTACCAAACATGGAGTGTTTCCAAAATTATTTTGTCACTAATCACAAACCACAAAATTTGGAGACTCATGAGTGATAAATGTAGTGACAATGGCATGAAATTGTAAGATTGTGACATTTTTTCACACTGTAAGACACAGGTATATAGGTAGGATGATTAGTGAAGCTTTGGGATGTCTAGATGAAGTTGTGAAAAATCTATCATTTTTGATACTTATTTGCTTCCTCCATCCCTTGATGCATCAAATCTCTAAAGAGGTGGAAAATTTGCTTGTCAAAAAAGTAGAAATTTTCATTAAACATGATCAATTGGTTACAACCATTATCACAAAATGCATAACTTTCATGGGAAATTTTTGTTGTGAGTTATGGGGGTCGCAAATAATTTAGTCTGCATTCTTAGGTCGCAAATAATTTAGTGTGCACTCTTAAGTTGATTTGAATTGGTTCTTGTCTGATCAAAAACCCCTATTCCTCAGTCTTGCCCAATTGGTATGCCCCTTTTGTTAAACTCTGCCAGCAATACCAAAAACAGATCCAAATCAAGCTTTCTCCCCCTCTTATCTTTCGATTTTTCCAATGCCACTACCTCTTCTATAATTTGTCCGCTCCATTTAAGTCTTCTTCTGCGTCTTTCATCATGGCTGGATTTGTTGTTTTTGCTGCTGTTGTTTCCATTGTTGATTGCTTTCGGGTATGTCGATGTCATCAATCATTTCAAACCTAGATTTGGTTAGAAGCATTCGGTTGAACAGCAGTTCAATCTTATGGATGAAAGTAGAGGCATGAGTTGTAAAAAAGTTTGAGTTCAATGTATTTTGAGTGCACCAACCAACTACAGGGCACAGCAGTTACATCAACAATCAACGCACCATTATGTCCCACTCACTAAATTTCACGGAAGGAGGGGGATTCCTCAATTGAATCCTCGGAGGTCTGACATATTCCTCCCCACCTTTGTCAATGAAACATCTCTTTGCCAACAATTTCGTTTTGACAGATAAATGGCAGCACAGGCCTCGACGGAACGAGAGGTGAGATGCTGTGCGAATTTCTCTCGGAACATCATCATGACAGTGCATCGGAGCACGGGCAATTGCGATAACAGTTTGAACACCTGAGCACGGATGTCAATGCATCGAAGGGCGATTGAGGAGCTCTCGTTGGCCTCCACGCTGGCATGCTAATGCCTGGCATTGCTGTTGTTGTTGTTCGTGCTGCGCATGATTAGCCGATAGATCACCATGGGGGGAGAGGTCACGGATATGTAATGATCGATGATGCTCTCTCTAGTACAATTGTAGAAAAAAATACCCAGAAACATCGATTCCGCTTGGAACCGTAATCTCAGTTATTGTATTGTAGTACCAGACAATAGCATAGAAACTGCCTAGACATTCAATTCAAACAAACAATCATCTCCACCGCCCTCTCTATCACTTCCCCATCAACACAAAAAGGGATTGACCCCATTCAAATCTCGCACTATAAAGTGGAGCCTGGTGGAGCGATGTCATCCTTCCAAGAGAAATTCTGAGAGTATCTGTTGCCGATGCTGCTGGGAGCCAATGGGGTACAATTTTTTGAGCGTTTGCTGATGGAGTTTGTGGAGGAGGTTGTGACATGAGTCATGAGCCATGTCATGCCAATCTGAGCCAGTCAAATCTGCAGGGATTTGGTTTTACATGTGTTGTATATCACACATGCAAATTTCAGTTTTACTTTCATGTGTCTTATCTCATTCAGATCGTTTTGAGTCATGGTGCATGGTGCATCATCTTTTTCCTGTCTTATTGCATATCTGCGTTTGTCATGTTGGTGCTTTCAGCGTTGTCAATAAAATGCACTATCCGCACAGTAATACAATAAAATCATGAAACTCAAAACTCGACCAAAACAGAACATTACGAAGCAATGCTTTCAACGGTTTGTACATTTCACAACACCTTCGATCCTTCAAGTAGCCACTGCAAACCTCCGGAACAGCACTACACACTCTTGATCCCTTCTGGTACTGCCTTGGAGAGCAACATCCTCTTGAGGGTCTCTCCTAATTCTGTCCCTTGAAATAGTGCCTTGTAGGAACTTTGGTTGTAATTTCTGGTGGAATTCCACCGGAATTCTGGCAGAACCCGGAATTAATTGTTTTTTACCATAACCTGATTACGGTTACATTGAGATTACTGCAATGCTCAAAAAATGTTCGTGTTAGGACTACTACCAAGGTTAGGGTTGTGACATCACAAAATGAGACACTGGAATGACCCGAATTACTGCAGTAATTTCAAAAAAATACTGATTACTGAGTTTTGTTGACAGCAACCAAAAACTGAATTTACAACCTAGGTAGGAACTCCTTGGGGGGCGAAGGTCTAAGGTCACACACTTGCTTGGGCGGCTAATGTGCAGGTCGGCTGACTTGAGGAACGACGTGGTGCGGAATCCGGAGAACTAGCATTCCATGATGAATGGACTGGAATAGAGGAGAGAAAAAAATTCGGAGTTGGCTATCGATTGATAGTGACCTAAGCCAAATATGGTGTAGGTTCTGGGAGGATAAAAACCAAACCAACAG
>JALLPC010001754.1:0-10455 GCA_036940045.1 Stephanocyclus meneghinianus | reverse complement strand
GAAATCAACAATGACAATGAGCCTGTCAAAGAAAATCAAGGCCCTCCTCCTCCAGTCAACCCTTTCATATGGCTAACTCCAACCACTTGCCATCGAAAATCTGCTGGACATTTGAACACAAGAGGCAGATGGGCCAATCATCCTTGGCATAAAATCAAAGAGTATGATGAATTGGCCCTCTTCCTTATGGCATTTCCAAAGGAATACATCACCAAGACACTTCTACCAACTTTGAAGATCTCACTTAACGAATATGTTCGTTGGCTTGGACTCACATTCTTCATGGCATGCTTTGAGGGAGTTTCAAACCGGAAAGAATGGTGGTCAAACTCAGAGCCAACCAGGGAATCTGGTGCTCCATTCAGGCTCAATGACTGGATGTCAGGACGCCGTTATGAACAGATTCTCCAGGCCCATCGCTTTACAGATCATGAGGCACCAGCCTTTGTGGACAAGTTCTTTGAGATCCGCCAACTCCACAAAAGTTGGAATGATTATTATGCCAGCAATTACATCCCATCTTGGTTCAACACTCTTGATGAATCCATGAATGTTTGGTTAAACGAGTACTGCCCTGGATGGATGTGTGTCCCAAGAAAACCCAACCCCTTTGGAAATGAATATCATACAATTGCAGATGGTGACAATGGTGTGGCACTAATCTGGCGATGCGAACTTAGAGAGGGTAAGGATAGGCCTCAACAACTTGGTAGAAAGAAATGGGATGAGTTAGGAAAGACAGTCGGGCTGATGCTGCGCATGACAGAACCGATTCACCAGACAGGTAAGGTTGTTACAATGGACTCTGGGTTTTGTGTTTCAAAAGGAATTGTGGAAATGCATAAGAAGGGTGTATATGGGCAGGCATTGATAAAAAAACGTGGAGCAAATTGGCCAAAGTCAGTGCTAGGAGATGAAATTGACAACCATTTCATTGGGAAGGCCATCGGAAGTACTGAAACAATGAAACAGGCTTTAGAAGGGGTAGATTTTTTTATTCACTGTCAGAAGGAAGAGAAATACGTGACAAAAATCATGTCAACTCATGGAACGCTCACTGAAGTTTCTACTCATCAAACTTTTCGGATAGTCAATGGTCAGCGGATCACATTTCGGTACCCAGAGCCCATCTCTGGTCACAATCGTGCAAAACATTGGGTAGATGACCACAACAACCGTAGACATGATCCAATTGATTTGGCTGAGGGTTGGCGAACCAAATGGTGGCCGAATCGGCAATATTCTTTTTTCTTGGCACTCTCAGAGGTTAATGCTAATGCTTGTCGTTCTAGGGCCCAGGATTGTCCTCCAGAGCCTCAGTTGGAGTTTAGGAGAAAATTGGCATTAAAAATGATTAATAACAATCTTGATGATGATGGAAATAATATGCCAGTGGTTGAAGCTCCTAAGTTAAGGTCTTATACCCAGCAAGTCTTGACAGATCACAACTTGGATACTCGGCCACTGTATGCAAATAGGTGGCTTGGATCAAAATGGAAGCTGTCAAAAACACAGAAGTATCCAAAACTGAGTAATGGAGGTGTAATGCATAGTGCCGTGTTAGGGTATTTGGGGTACCCCAATTTGTCGATTCTTTCACTTGTTTATGTTGTACAATAACTTCTAGAAGTGCTATTGAGTTGGTTTTTTCTGTGCTTGCACTATATTATTTAGATGATGAGAAACAACTTTGTCATGATAAGTATTGCATGAAAATGAAAATTGAGCATTTTATGCTGGTTGGCAGCCCTACCCTAATTAGTGCTTTTGCCCGATCTAATATCCAATATATGACGTGAACGTATAACAGCGTACAACCTCGTCAACTCTGCAGTCCTTCCAGAGTCCTTCCATCCCTCGCGTTACGCCTTCCTCAAGCTCTACCAGCTCCTTGGTAACTGCATCCGCACCTATCCGCACCACTTGCCGGCTGATCGGCTGCTCTGTAATCAAGCCCTCCTCTGTCTGGATGCGCGAATTACCGACATAGTTTCAGTCTGTTGCAGTCACAAACAATCCGCACCGTTTACGTGATCCTTCAGTGTTACAATGTTTCGTATTCTTCAAATAACTTCATTTTTTATGTTCCTGCAACTCTTCAATTCATCATTTGGTGCATCAGCTGCTTTCGAGACGGACGAATGGCCAGCTTCATCGAGTGACGTTCTTAAATTAAATCAATCGAACTTTGAATCGACTCTTTTTCGGTCTGGTGAGTTCATCACTCATTATCACTTCGTGAAATTTACAGCACTGACTCAACCGACACCCGGATGGTTGGATTTAGGAAAAAACGGAATGGTCAAGTTTTATCAGAGCTGGTGTGGACATTCTATTAAGATGAAACCGTGAGTGGAATCTTCTCCGTTTATGGCGACTTGTCTGTAAGCCAGCTAATCACATGAATTGCATCGATTGACGAAATCCAATGCAGAACTTGGGAACAATTGGCCAAGCTTTCACACGCTTCTGTATTCATTGCAAGCATTGACTGCGGCGCGGAGAAGGAAATTTGTCGTTCCTATCACATCACTTCCTACCCAACTTTTCGATACTATTTGAATGGAGTAGAACAGGATTACGAAGATGCGCGGTCCCTGGAAGCTCTGCGAGATTTTGTCGATACAACACTTGCGGTTCCATGCAATCCAATAGAGGATGCGAGAACTTGTTCCGACCGAGCTCTGAAGTATGCAAAGAAGTGGATAGGCAAATCGTCAGTTGTGAATGGACAAACAATGATACAGAGTGAAATTGATAGGTTGGAGAAAATGATGTTGGATTCAGAATCTAGTACAACTGCAGAATTGAGAAGGTGGATTCGACAGAGAAGGGACATCTTGAGGATTATTCATGAGCATAAAGCTAGGTTGCCATCAGAATCAAGAAATACGGATGAGCTTTGATGATACGATACAGTGCATGTCACGCGGCACTTATTATTAGTGCGATCTATTTCATGTCACTCTTTAATGAAGACGACAAATAACAGCATGCTTACACCTCACTTTATTTGTAGAGTACAACGAGCAATATTCACCTAAATAATACATACAATCGCCAATGTTACTTGAACACGACACTGATAACTCCATCAGATTCTTCCCCGTCGGCCTTTGCAAACTCATTGCCACTCGATGCCACAAATACATTTATATACTCCAAAATCTGATCAGTTTCAGGTTCTTCTAGCAACTCGTGGTACATTCCAGGAAGCTTAAGAAACCTCTTCTTTTCCGTGGGGGTCCCGACAAATTTGACGAAATCTTCAGTGGCCTTTGGCGACGTGCATTTGTCTGCCATTCCATGTAATACCAAAATAGGCACATTAATCTCTCCACGACGGTCTTTGACAACTTCAAAGGACTTTGACATCTCAATTGCGGTCCGAGCAACCAACTTTCCAGTTTGGGTCAGTGGATCGTCAATATATTGTTGAACTGCGTCTTTATTTCGGGACATGTCCCAAGGATTCACAGCGTCAACAATTCTTGCCTTGGGTGCAAGCCTGTTTATCACGGGAGCAAAGAACTGTTGAACTTTGAGTTCCAAAGACATGTCAACTCCTAATGCAGGGGCAGTCAGGATAACTCCTGCTACTCGTTCATTACCCAAACGCAAAGTCGCTAATACAGCGAGCAATCCTCCCATTGACTGCCCCAACAACATCAATGGAGGAGGCGTTTGTCCTTTCTCTGTGTAATTTTCCTTTGAAACAGACTCAATATACTCCACCAAATCATCTACAAAATGATCCAGTTTCTCGGCATATCCTCTGGGCTCACCCTCACTTCGCCCGTGACCTGTCGAATACAAGAATATGATAAATGTGAGAAAGGCTGGTGCGTGATAAGGAATGGATATATCGCTTCCTTCCTTTTCGCCTACCATGATGATCAAGTGCGTAAACATCAACCCCCACCTCGGCTAGAGATTGATACAAACGGATGTAACCAGCGCGAGTACCTGTTTTGACGTTTAAGCAATTGAGAAAACTCATGTCAAATGAAATTTTACGAACGCGTAATAAACTCATTTCAAGCTAAACATTCGAAATACTCGTACAGTGCTCAGCTATGCCGTGTATTAAGAATAACATCGCCTTCGGAGGTTGTGATCCATCTCTACGGGGAAGATGCAGCACGTAAAGTGATTGAGAACGCTTGTTCGTGAAGGAACTCAGCTTGAAGCCAGCGGGAAGATTTGAATCGCCGAAGGCAGGGGCGGCCTTTTCTTTCGTGGTCATCTGTTTCTTAGGCAGGACGAAGTATGCTATGGCTGCTGCTGATGCTATTGTGGCGGCTATGATGGTGGGTGATGTTGATTCGGATACCATTGTCGAATAGGATCCAGGGTTGACAATGCTTTTGTTTTTAGACATGAAAATCCCATATGGTACAAATACATACAACAACCAGACAACAACCAGACAACAGCCATCAGGACGATCCATTTTTGCCTACGAGGGTAAATATGGTATTGTACGTATTGTACGTAACTGATACGTCTTATCTTTGATTCCTCTTTGATTCTCACACGTTTCTCCCTTCCCATGTAGTCGCGATCTGTGCGATGGCAAAATTTTTAGACATCTCTTTGCCGATTCCCTCCCGAGCTGGTCGCACAAGGCAAAATGCACAGTTTATGGCACTAACATGTGCGCAACAGCATTCACCACCTTGTTCGTATCTGCGGTCAACAGCTTTGCTGGCACGGCGTTCAAGTTAGGAGTAAAACTTTTTCTTCGCCAACAAAGCCCTGGTCGAATCATATTGTCTGTTGCCACTCTCATCTGTCAAGAAGGCATCAAGCTCCGAGTGAACGCGTGGGTTACAAAGCAGCGTGAGAGGAGGGTGGGTTCATTATGCAATTCTTTTTGGTGGACAAAGAAAAAGAGCCAACCTGAAAGTCAGTACACTAATTTTGTTGGAGCTAAGGGTGAGATTGTTGCGACTGACGCAGCATTAAAGTTTCAGAGATTAGCCGAACAGCGTCTGAAACGTGCGAGGGCATCTTTGAAAGCAGCTGAGATAGAGCTTCGTGAAGCTGAGCGCGGGTTGGAAGAAGCTAAGAAGTATGTGCAATGCGTTCAATCACATTGCAAAATGGTAGACAACAGGCAACGCAACAGTGATCCTGATATCGTGTTTGTAGAACATGTTGTCGAATGAAACAAACCAGAAGCTGTGCACAATGATCATCAGTGTCTCCTTGTTTGGTTAAGATTAAATCGATTCGCACAAGGGACGTCAACATTCTTTTCTAGCGCATATTCTTGTACCAAGTAATTCGAAATCAAAGATAATCAATTCATTGTCAAGGTATGATATCGGGAACACCGCAAATGGCTCGATGAACATTGCATTTCCGATTTTTCGAATCAACTCTTTCCAAAGGGAAGCTGGGACACTGTTTATGTCTGGGTGTGGACCACCAGTGAACGAATCATCGTTGAATGACCTGACCCATGCCTCATTAAAGTCTACTCGGCAGACGTGGTCGTTTACTTGTTATTGACGTCAGGACAAAACTCTTCAGTTCATAGTGTTGAATGTTACAAAAATGAAGAGTATTAGAGACCAACGTTCTCACCTGAACCATAGGTTCCACTGACGGATAGATATCCCCAGAGATTGAAAACGGGGAAACTGTATCTTGCATGACCTGAAGAATCAAAGAAGGCGTGGCCATTAAATGTTTACCTTTCTGTAGTATTGATGACTCGTCAAACGCTTACTCGTCATGGTTCCACCATTTTTCAAATCATATTGAACTTCAAATTCTCCCTGACAATGAAACAGATCAAATTTCGAATTCAGATCCAACTGTAACATGATGCGTGAAACGCGAATGTATCCTGTGCATAAACAATTCATACCATCAACAAATTTGCGAACGTTGTCATGTGAGGTGCATACACCACCTTCCAACTGCCTTCGGCCACCGAAGCAAACGCCTTCCCCGGCTTCGAGATGTTGCCGCCGCCAGGTATTGATCCATAATCAACGAGTTTCTGGAGTAATTGTGACCGTGTCGGGCTGTATGCGTTGAGATTGTAGAGATGATCAAGGGATTCTAGAAATTCGGCCTTCGGTCCATTTCCGGTAGATTTAACTGCATATCTATGCGTCCTTATGCTGGATAACGGCGACACGACTTGGGACGAGTCTAAGAAAGCATCGCATGACAGAAATCTAAGAAAATAGCCCGTTACGATCAACACGGCTTGAAGCATTGTTTCCTGCTCTAGTGCGCATTGATCTATTTCACCGGTCCTCCAAAATGAGAGGTGTGTTAGTGAAAGGGTAGTGAAGTTGCCCACAATCTGGCTGGCTGGCTGGCTGTCTGAATGATGCTGGGACAGATTCTACGTGGACCAGTGTGTGTCCTGAAAATGCATCTGCAGAAGATTCTCGTCCTACCTATGCGTCCAGTTCCCGTCGATCTTTTTACAATGTCATAAATACTGATTCCATAGTAAATTAAGATTGCCACCGTAGAAAGAGGGGTCCACATTGGGCCGCGCCCCCCTCGCCGGCTTGACTCGTCACAAAAAAATAAGAAGTCTACCTACAAAAAACAAGCCCTTCGCAATAATGAAGATCTCGAACCTCCTCCTCGCCACCTTGGCTTCTGCAGCAACTACGCCATCCTTCGCCTCCGCAAACATTGGACTCGTCCCATCTGAAATCGTCCACCCACAGTCGGTGAATCTCCGTCGATTGAAAAAGACGAATACAGCAGATGACACGGAGGTTCCAGTTCCCGCGGATGCCCCGGTAGCCGAACCCGCCGCGGATACAGCGGCGGCTCCTGCCGAGGGACAAGTTGCCGCCGACGCTCAGGCTCCTGTCGAAGGGGAAGGTGTCGCCGAGACGGGTGCGTTTTGTTTTTGCAATCATTTGTTGTGACAAGTAGATTCTTGTCCTCTCACGTCCGTTGTTGCCCTCGACGTCGTTGGAAAAAGAAGAGACGGATGATGCCGCCGAGGGTATTGATGAAGCTTTCCCTGAAGACGATGAAGCTGCAGTAGAATCAGAAGAATCCACTGGTGCAGTCGAGGGAGGAGGAGTGTCACCTTACGTCTGGTACTCTGTTGGTGGGGTCGTCGCACTCATTGGTGCATATTTCGCGTGTTGCAAGAAGAGTGACGATGGATATTCCAGAATTCAGTAAGGGGTCAGGGTAATGCGGTGCAGACAGTGAGATGGTCTGGTGGTTAGGATTTTCGCTTTTGTTTCAAGGGGTATAACGATGCTGGAGTAACTAAAATGGTTCCTGATCTCGCAATAGTCGCTGCTCTGCCAAGCATTTGGCGATTTCCTTGTTACTCATACATGAAACGAATTTTATTGGTTTAGTTGTGATCACTTCACAATGATGATATTGTTATTATGATTTGCATTAAAACGTGTTGTAAGAAACGAAATTAGAGTTATCTTGATTGATTGTTCCTTAGGTTGCCATCCTTCTTAAACGATATCTTTTCAGTAGTACATTTCTTGTATCATTTGAGCATCAAAAACTATCGCTATGGAAAATTCCTCTTGAAAAAGAAGTGTGGACTCAACAGCAACAGCAACTTTTAACATCAGGCACTCTTACAATACGAAGACAGTTTGAACAGAGACGTAGGGAGGGCCAGGTTGAAAGAGTGCAGCCCTGACACCAAATGAGTGGGCTATTCCCCTTCCAGGCTTTTGCTGGTGTCGTAGTGGAGCTTGATAGAGATGAAGTGAAGACTAGTGCAAAAAAGGCAGCTTGAAACATATATAGGCCAAGAATCTGCATTATTTCTTTGAGTTGTGTCCCATTATCATCCCGGACTTTTTCCGGAAATCGGGATTGTCGAGAGATGGGACCCAATGGAATCGGGAACATCACTGGATTTCAATGGGATTATCTGGCTTGTGAGATCATCCGGGGTGGTGCCAAAATAATGCCGGGATTAGGTCCAAATACATGATTTCATTGCTCTTTGTACCATATCCAACAGCATGTTGTTGTCAGCTTAAAATTGTTACGGCCAAATTGGTTGCATTCGATATATAGACATGATGATTATGTGCTATTTGATATTATTATTATTTGTTTGTGAATGCTAGCACACAACATAAGTAGTAACACGAGCGTGCACATCTACTTGCAGATGATGTAATGAGAATAATATGTTTTATTGCATCAATCATGCTATGATTACTAGCAGCCCCTGCAAACCTTTTTGCAGCTTGATTGTGGGTTATTGTATTACTCTTGTTCCCGGTTGACTTTGCTGTGCAATTAAGATATTAGGCCTAGGTAAGTAGAGAAAGAGTACTCATGAGCACGTGCACCATGCAAGTGGATGTGCTCAATCTCCCATGAAGTTCTCATCCCTCAGGTTGTTAAGACTTTTCAGAGAAGACTTCTAATATTTTTCCTGCTTTTACGAGAGCCCAATGGCTTTTGAAAGGTCTGAAATATTACCCAAGTCAATTTCAGGAGAGGATGGAGTTGCACATGAAACAGCCTTCCTGTTTGCAGAACAGCCTGGCTTGAATGGATACAAGTTATGGCACAGCCTGTTAGCCCAGTGCATGCCATGCACGCAGATGTGCTTGATCTCCCATGAAGTTCTCATACCTCAAGTTGTTAGGACTTTTTGCAAGAAACTTTGGATATTGTTTGCACTTTTAGGATAGCCCAATGGTTTTTCAAGGGTCTTGAATATCGCCCAAGTCAATTTTGGAACAGGATGGATTTACACCTGAAACAGCCTCCCTGCTTGCAGAACAGCCTGGTGTACATGGATGCAAGTCATGGCACAGCCCATTAGCCTAGTACATGCCATGTCCATGTCAAGTTCTTAGGACTTTCCCAAGAGATGTTCGATATGTTTCATGCTTTTAGGAAAGCCCGATTATTTTTCAAGTGACTTAAGTATTGTCCAAGTCAATATTGGTAAAAGATGGAGTCACACATGGAACAGCCTTCCTGTTTGCAGAACAAACTGGCTTGACTGCGTGCAAGTTATGATACAGCCCGTTAACACAGTTTATGCTGCACATGCAGATGCTCTTGATTTCCCTTGAAGTGTTTATCCCTAAGGTTGTTATGACTTTTTCTAAAAGACTTTTGGTATTTTTTGCACTTTGAGGAGAGCCCAATGGTTTTTCAAGGATCTCAAGTATTGCCCAAGTCGATTTTGGGAGAGGATGGAGTTGTGCATGAAACTGTCTTCCTATTTGCAGAACAGTCTTCATTGAATGGGTGCAAGTCACAGCACAGTCAGTTAGCACAGTGCAACTGTAAAAAAGCCTTTACAATCACACATCAATGTGAAAATGACCACACATCAGATGCCTAGCCAATATCAAACTGGCCTAATGATTCAAATGTTGAGCCCCATACATGCAAACATGACATCAGTCAATTATCTACTTTCATATGTACGCTCCATGAGCTTCTACCTGTAACCTCCAAAGGTTCTCTTCACTTTGTACAACCAAATGAAGTATAAAAATAATAAGATATTGTTTTTCAGAAAACAAGATATTAAAGGCACATACCTATCACAGAAACATTTATCCAATGAATGTTTTCTTCTCGGAAAACTTTTCATGGGGTTGTGGTTGAGAAAGGATCAGTTATTCAACTGCTCCAACCAACCACCAATCTCTGGCAGGATCCACTTTGTGTTGTGAATGCATGGTATATCTAGTAATCCAGGCATTCTTCATTTCAGTAAACTTAACTTATAAAAACCATTTCATGGCATGATTCTACTGTATCTACATAACATTAATTTATCTACAAACAACATAGATTGATATCAATTTATAGTCTTTGCATGACCTTTTTTGGATCATCTGTTTGTCATCCTACCATTCATTGTCCATCCATTTTGTTATGCCTGTCCATGGTGAGTTTATCCGTCTGTACTTCCAATTGTTTCCCAAAGCTGCCCAATATCCTTGGTAAGTTACACATGGTGCAACATTGTGCTGCTTGAATCCAAGAGAAGCAATTGTCTCAAAGGCACAATGAGTTACACACTCAGCCAGTTGAAGCAAGTTTTACTCACAGGCAGATACATTTTTTAACAATGCCAATCACACTATTAGGCCATATATAATCTAGTAGTAGTGACTAGGCAGTATACAACCCTGTTGTCGATATTGACTTAGAAACACTGGTTCTAGGCATTAGGCATCACACCCCCGTTGAGAGAATGGATTTGAATGCCTTGCCAAAAATGACACCCCAAAAAATATCACAACTTCATGTGCACATTGAAAACAAGAAGCGCCAGCTGCCACCAAAAATTACGACTCCGTACATGCTTTGCTCATTTTATGGAGCCGGAAAATCCACAGTGATGGTGATTTGTAACACTTGAATGAGAAAAGAACAAATCGACCCTTTGGAGAGAAGTGGGAACACTTCCGAGAAAGGCAGGAATCTTCTGTTAAATGT
>JALLPC010001740.1:0-18575 GCA_036940045.1 Stephanocyclus meneghinianus | reverse complement strand
TGCCCAACTATCACAGCAGCATCCATCAATTGCTAAGGTCCCATTATGATGCAGTGCACATCATGTATCATTCACTGTATCCGAAGCAAAGGTTGATGTTTAAACTGTTGGCTGTTCGCCAGCTGTTCGGTTGTATCACAGTTGTAGATGTTTCCACAATTGCCTTCACGTACTTGCATGAATGTGAGGGACGCAAGTTCAGGTCTGTGACTGTACCCCAAATCAGGCTGTCTGTGTGCAAAATATTCAATTGTCTCGGTCCTAGGATGTTTCGCCGTGCTTATCACATGAAATATGATTCCTTTTGTTGACTTCATCCAAGATTTTTTTAAATGGATCAGAAGTAATTTCTGTGCGGTAAAAAGCATAAGTTTGGACTTAACTGTCAGGCAGTGTCTAATTCTTGTGGATGTATACTTGATATTTCAATCAAGTATGGAGGATCATTGTCCAATTGTCTTACCTTTGAGAGCAGCAATATGCATAAATGATTAGACAAATGTCTGACGAAGAAAGACTTTGAAAAGCCAAGGTTTGTATTGTTTGGGGATAATACTTATTTGAACAGCTCATACATTGCCATGCCATATCCTAGTCTCAGGTGATGATCAGGAACAAAGGACCAGGGACAATTATAATTTTTATCCCTTGCAGCTTTGTATTAGAGTGGAGTGTGCATTTGGAATGCTTGTCCAGAGATGGGGACTCCTTGCCTTGTGATATCTCAATTCAGAGGATTATTGCTCAATGAATCTTACATCTCAGAAGCACTACCGGAATTGTTGGATACAGACCATAACAATATCATTAATAATGTGGGTGGGTATGTTGAGTAAAAATGTATGGCGACAATGAAGATTTTATTGCTCCTATTGACTTGATGCACAGAGGGCTCCACTTTGAGGGAGTACCAAACCGCATTTTTCAAGCATATCATACCAGTTATCCAGAGCATGCATTGCCAAGGACTGTACTGCATGATTTCATTGTTGCAGGACATTGGGAACAACCTCAAGGAATATCCAATAGGTGTCATTGAGCAGGTAAACTAAATACATTTGGACAAATATTGATATAAAACATAATCAATAACATTGTGAAAGAGAATATAATATGATTAAATGTAGTGATCGAACATCAGTGATGTAGATAGATTTACATCACACATCAATTTGGGCTACAGTTATTTTTCTGGGGTGTACTATCTTTAGACTTAGACTCATCAAAAATGCCATCACTACCCGAAAAAAATCCACTGTCACCTTGCTCACTGTTACCATTTGTAATAATTTGATTCAATTGGAGATTCAGTCCCCGCCACTTCTCCTTGCACTTCTCTGCACTTGCAGCCTGCATATGACTAACTGCATCATGTGTCAATGGAATAGGCAGAGAAAAGTCAGAATGAACATCAGGAAGTGCAACTGTCACTGGCAAAAATAATGGATCATTCCACTTATTGACAAGAAGCTTCCAAATAGATGATGCCCTGGTCTCTTCTGTGTTTCAATTTTCAACAGCCATACATCCACCAGCCAGATCATGATGCGGTAGGAAGGCTCTTTTGATTTCATCGTGATCAATCAGGGCATGAATCTGATGGAGAATGGGGTACTTTCCAGTCCAGTTTGCTGATGCACAAGACAAATTTCTTGATTCTTGACACATGTCAGCTACTGCCATTTCAGCAGCATGTCGTCACTCATCAATGGTGTGGGTTATGAATTCAATATCATTCTCTGTAGCAATCTTCTGTTCCTGCAGCCAGAACTTGCACTGACTAATAGTCCATCCCGTCAAGAGCAGCACGACGGAGAACCTCTGCCCTTAGCTTGATGTCATTGGGTTTAAATGCGCTCGCCTTTCCAACTGAACTCAATGGAGAAAGAGAACAATCAATTAATGGTGCACCTGTTTCATCCATTAAACCCTCACACAGAATGATCAGCTCCATCAATGAACGGCCCTCGGACACATAAAAAAGCTCTGACGCTGATCGAGTGCACGCAACAACAACTGGGGGATCTGCATCCTCAGATGGGTGAAGTGACTCAGTGGACAGCGGGGTGAGTGTCTACCATGGTTGGACGATGGAAGAGGCCAACAACGCCGCTTTCTGGATGCACATTGGTGATATTGATCATTTACATCAACACTGTTTGACACAATGCAATGTCAAGAGATTGAGGTTGGTAGATGCAGGGATGGACGAAGCGCGGGGAAGAGAATGGAAGGGTTGGCAAACTGGGTCCGCAAAATTTTTAGTTGAATGGGTAGAAGTCCGAGCTTGCAACTTTTTTCTTTGCAGCTTATAACCCATTGTTTGCTTTGGGTCTGCAAAGTTGGCTGCCTGAACACATGGTCTTAGAGGCTGATTTCAGCTTTTTGCATAGTTTGTGCAGCCTCTCTATCTTGTGCAGTGTTGTGTGGTGTCTTCTGACCACAATGGTGGTATTTTTCAGCAGCCACTGGGAGCTTCAGGTAGAGAGAAAAACATGTGGGTGTGTTGCTGAGAGAAAGGGGAAACTAAATATGAGTCGTTTAGAAAAATCAGGGTGTGTTAGGGTATCGAAAACAGAGATGTCACAAGAAAGGTCCAAGTGGTTCTTAGAATGTGGTATGGTAGTTCTTAGAATGTGGTGGCTCTTACAATCCACATTTTACATAAGAAGAAACACCACCTTGATGTGGGTGAGGGCATAAGCAAATAATTCTTGACATAATTGGCTCGATGCCAATCATAAGCTCCCTGTTATAACATTCTTTAGAAATCGTTTTGGTGCCACGAATAAAAAAGATTTTCGAAGAAAAAGAATGTTGCACGACACGATCACGCAATCGAGAACAACACCCGTTTTTGTACGAAGCTTTGATTTACATGTACAAGAAGTTGACCACAAGCTCTCATAATTTCGAAAATCGACACATCACAGAAAACCCATCACGCATCACACTCACACATATAATAACTTTTGTCTACTCGACTTCATCAAACTTTCATCAAAGTTATCTCCATCATGACGGACCGTACCATGACCGACGCCACCACAAAAGCAATCGAGCAATGCCTTACCATCGCTCGCGACAACGGCCACTCATTGGCTGAACCAATCCATCTCGCCGCCGCTCTCTTCCAAGAAGACGATTCCATCGGTTCTCGCGTCGTGGCCAAAGCAGATGCCGCGACAGGTGGGCCGTACCAACAGCAAGGAGAAGTCATCGACGTGCGGCAAATTCGCCAGGCCATCCAACGAACTATTTTGAAGAAGCCGACGCAAAGCCCTCCTCCTCACGAGGCTTCTCTTGGATCGTCTCTTCAGAAAGTAATTCAACGTGCCATGGCACAAGCCAAAGCGAACGGCGACAGTCTCGTGGCTTTGGATCATTTACTTATTGCGATATACGATGACAAGACGACAAAGGAAACTTTGGAAAGCGCTGGACTTTCAAAGAAAATTGCCGTCAAGGCAACGGAGGAAATTAGAGGCGGGCGTAAGGTGCATACTGCCTCCGCGGAGGAAACTTTCGAGGCATTGGAAAAGTATGGGATAGATTTGGTAAAAGCAGCCGACGAAGGGAAATTGGATCCTGTAATCGGACGCGATGATGAAATTCGAAGAGTTATTCAGATACTTTGTCGCCGCACTAAAAACAACCCGTGTCTGGTCGGGGAGCCTGGTGTAGGGAAAACAGCTGTCGTCGAGGGACTGGCTAAGCGTATTTTGGATGGCGACGTTCCTTTGAACTTGAAGGACGTTGCTTTACGTACACTAGACATGGGTGCCCTCGTCGCAGGAGCCAAGTACAGAGGGGAGTTCGAGGAGCGTTTACGAGCCGTCTTGGATGAATGCAAAAAGGCCAACGGAAAGATTATTCTCTTTGTTGACGAAGTACATTTGGTTTTGGGAGCCGGTAAGAGCGATGGAGCAATGGATGCCGCAAACCTTCTTAAACCAATGCTTGCACGTGGAGAATTGCGATTGATCGGGGCTACTACATTGGAAGAATACCGCCAGCACATTGAAAAGGATAGTGCCTTTGAGCGACGTTTTCAAAAAGTTATTATTGGTGAGCCATCTGTCGAGGCTACCATCTCCATCCTACGAGGACTTACAGATAGATACGAGGCCCATCATGGCGTCCGCATTTCCGACGCTGCTCTCATTACTGCGGCCCAGCTTTCCGATCGTTATATTACCGGTCGATTTCTTCCTGATAAAGCTATAGATTTAGTCGATGAGGCAGCAGCAGCGAGAAGAGTTCAACTGGACTCTCGTCCCGAAAAGATTGACGTACTCGAGCGCAGAATCATGCAGCTGGAGATTGAAGCTACTGCTCTGTCGAGAGAAAAAGATAAAGCATCAAAAAAGAAGCGCAAGGAAGTACTGGCTGAAGTAGCAAATCTTCGAGAGGAATTAGAACCGTTACTCGAGAAGTGGGAAGCAGATCGTGGACGTGCTGATGAGCTGAAAGACGCCAAGGAGAAGCTGGCAACTCTGGAGGCCAAGGCAGCTGCAGCGGAGAGAGTCGGCAATTACGAACTCGCAGCAGACCTCAAATATGGTGCAATCCCCGATCTAAAGACACACATAGCAAAGATTGTCAAAGAGGAAGAAGAGAGGAAAGCAGAACAAAATGACATCCTTGATGACGACGATTCGCTTGCCTTGGAGGTGGTGCTCCCTAAGCACATTACGGAAATTATTTCAAGATGGACAGGAATACCAGCTAACAAACTATCGCAGACTGAACGCGAGCGCCTACTTCATCTTTCTGATAGAATAAAGGAACGTGTTGTTGGACAGGACGAAGCAGTAGACCAAGTCACCGATTGTATTTTGAGATCCAAGGCGGGCCTTGCAAGGCCATCTCAGCCAGATGGATCTTTCCTTTTCCTGGGGCCAACCGGTGTTGGTAAGACAGAACTCGCGAAAAGTCTATTCAGTGAGCTGTACGATGGTGATGAAAGGCACATTGTCCGGATTGACATGTCTGAATACACTGAACCTCATTCAGTCGCTCGACTTGTTGGAGCACCACCTGGCTACATTGGGCATGACGAGGGAGGCCAACTGACGGAGGCTGTCCGTAGGAAGCCGTATACAGTTGTACTCTTTGACGAGGTTGAAAAGGCTCACAAGCAAGTGCTCACTGTATTGTTGCAAGTCCTTGATGAAGGAAGGTTGACGGACAGCAAGGGCAGAACCGTAGATTTCACCAACACAGTCATCATTCTTACATCGAACTTGGGTGCATCAGCACTACTTGATTACGACGATACATCCGAGGCATCGAGAAATATGGCCAGAGAACGCGTAATGAAAGCAGTACGAGCTCATTTCAGTCCAGAATTTCTCAACAGGCTTTCAGGCGTGGTCATGTTCAACTCTTTGGGAGCATCTCAGCTCGAAAAGATTTGCCAGAAGGCCATGAAGGGTATCAAGAAGAGGCTAGCAAGCCAAGGTATCCGTGTGGTATTGGAAAAGAGTGGAGCGGAAGCTATACTCGACGCAAGCTACGATCGCAACTACGGGGCGCGTCCTGTGGAGCGTTATTTAGAGCAAACTGTGGTTACTAAGCTCAGTAAAATGCTCATTTCGGGAGAAATCAAAAATGGTTGCACTGTCTTTATTGAAGGAGTTGCCGAAGACGAATCTTATGCATTCGTGGAACCTGCTAAGAAGAGAGTGAAGACATTGATGTACAGAGTCGATAAGAATTTTCCAGCAGACATGACATTGAACGAAGACGGTGAGCTTGTCTCCGAGCTCGTGCCAATGCAAACTTAAGATCTGTGTTGCGTCCATGTAGGTGTAGAAAGGCGCATCCATACGAAGTCCATTATATGAAATGAAAATCTTATGATATGTTCGATTTATTTTAAGCAATAAAGTTAATACATTTTTTAGTTCAATTGAGTATAATGTGCTCACTACTTACTTCTGAATGAGCGCAAGAAAAAGAACATTAAAGTGCCGTACCTCTCTCTAAATTCTGTCTAATCTCCGCAGTATGCTCATCAAAGTTCCTCGAGATCTTCTCATTAAACTTCTTGTTCCTTTCATTAATATAGGAAACATCAAATGCGTCAAATTCGGGTCTGCCCCTTTTATTGGCTCTCTTCTCCGCACGTCGTTTCATTTCATCGGCAAGACGTTTTGCTCCATCTTTTTCCGAGGACTTGTCATTCGAGGAGTTCCCTCCGTAGTTGGTCAATGTTGGATCGAACGAGTCAGTCGTCAAAGATATCACGCCACCCCTCTTTGACGTAGTATTATGACGAATGGACTTCAAGTTCCGTTCATAGTTGGAATATTGCCCTTCGGGGTTGTAATAGTCATCAGGGCCATACTGCGCCCTTTCCATTTTGTCAGATTTAGCATTCATTTTTCGAATGCTTTCAAAGGCAGGCTGCGCCAGACTCGCCAACCTCTTTTGCTCCGCTTTCTCATCATCCGTCATTTTTGAATCAGCCTCCGCCACGGCTTTGAGCTTCCCAACGACATATGTTTCGTATTCTTTCTGTTTGGTGGTTTTATCTTGTTTGTTTTGCCGTCTCCGCTCTTGAGAGGCTGCTTCGTCGGTCCCCATTCTTTTGGCCTCGGCGTGTACTTCACGACGATTGAGAGTGCGAGACTGGTTGATCTTTGTACGTAGTGCGGCGAGACGTTTTTGAAGCGCGGATTTTTTGGAGGATACTTTTCCGGTGGGTGGAAAGTCTGATTCATGTTGGTCCTCTTCTGGTTGGTCGTGTTCATCTTCTATTTCGATTTCATCATCACAAGGAGGTTTGGAATCGACTGGACGGGAGGATTCATTAATTGGTGCCTGAGTCCTATCTTCCACTTGATCTCCAAATGCGTCGTCTTCCTCTAAATCTATTTCATCAAAATCTTCGGCAGGATCAACTTCTCCTTCTCCTTGGACTTGCCCATAAGCCTGCAACAACTTTTTCTTCTTCGCCTCCCCCACCAACTTCTCGGTCCCTCCCTCCCCGACCTCACTTTTGTTCGTCCTACGTTCGTCAATGACCCCGCAATCGCTTATTTCCACCCGTTCCAGCGGTCGATCATTCCTCCTATCCGTCTTAACTTTCTCCAAGATCTCCAAAACACGAGCACTCTCCGGATCCTCCCTCCAATCGACATACCCGAAGACAACGTGCTTCCCATCCAAATGCGCCGTGGGCCTAAAAGTGATGAAGAATTGACATCCGTTGGTATCGACGCCCGAATTGGCCATGGAGAGCGTTCCCCGCTGAGAATGGCAGAGTATGAAATTCTCATCGGGAAATTTGGGCCCGTACAACGATGCGGATCCTGTGCCGTCGTGGTGGAGGAAGTCGCCTCCCTGGGCCATGAATTTGGGGATGATGCGGTGGAATGTGGAGGAACGGTATCCGATTGAGGAGGAGGAGGGGTTCTTGTTGTGACATGTGAGGAAGTGGACAAAGTTTTCGACCGTTTGGGGCACGATGTCGGGGCGGAGGGTCAGGCGCAGAGTCCCGAGGGGATTGTTGCCGTGGGAGAGACTCAGATAGGCCTTCATCGCTGTGGTTGTGATCTCTAGTGGGCGCTATGGGCAGCTTGGATGCGTTGTATTGTTACGGTGGCCTGTCAATTGTTTGCCCTAGAAGCGAAGAGGGCCTTGCGGTATTGTATCGTGGTCGGTGCGGCGTGAGGGAGATTTTGTCAGGTGTTTGCCTGGAGTTACCGGGCCCAATTGAATATATGTAATTCCCACTAATTGTGATGCCATCTACCGTAGAAATCGGATTATAAGTCCCTACAAATGTCAAAAGATACATATTCGAAGGAACTTATGCTCCGTACGAAGTTAGTTTAGCCTCCATGTTAAATTTTAAATGTATCTTCGCTATTTACTTCTACGGGGGATAGTTCTTTTTTTTCAGTCGTTCGCGCCAGAATTGTTCCTCATCTCTTTCGCGCCAAAAATTGATGTGGAGCGTCACCGCCCATTCTCGCCCCATCAGCATAATAACATCTTCCATCATTCCCATGATTGTTACCAACACCTCATCATTGAAATGTCCGCAATTCTCTTCACATCTCAACTTAGCGACGTCAACCTTCTCTTGCTGCACGCAAAGATGATCTGTATTGTTTCCTGTTTTAGTGGATTGATTGTTATGTCCGCGCCAGAAAAACAGCCGCGCCAAAAATTGTGAAGCAATAGAAGGAAAAGTAATTAAATTATGATATAATGCATCATCACGTATGGTTAAAATAATTGTTAATTGTCTCCATAAATTTAGCAATGGACTCTTGCCGTAGATCTTTCTCCTTGAAGGAGAAGCGTGAGGTTGTTCGTACTGTTGATACACTCGTAAGTCATGGCCATTCCTGTAGGAACGCCTGCGATGCTAAAGGTATTCTCCCAATTTACTATCGTCGCTGGAAGGCAGTTCTTCAGAACGTAGAAGAGCTCGAAGTGGAAGATCTCTTTCGTTCGTTCAACCTCAATGGAACTGCAAGGAAGATCCACCCTGGACGCGTGAGTATTCTAGCTCCTGTCCGAGAAGAATTGTCTGCCTTTGTTTTCCATTTGCGTGAACAGGGTATTCAATGCACCAACCGCATGGTGGGTAGGGAAGCTTCACGTCTTCTTCCTGCGTTTTGTGAAAAATCAAGTACTGCTCAGGAGCAGGTTGTCCGTCGCTTCACGAAACATCTGGGTTTGACTCAGCGTATGGCCACCCATACTGCCCAGAAACATTTCCGTGAGACCGAAGATTCCTCAAGAGATTTCATCGCAATGATGCGAGAAAGGACTATCGACCGGAACAGGGATGACATACTCAACATGGATCAAACCCCCATTTCGTACTCCTATCATTCCAACAAGACTCTCGACACAAGGGGTGCCCGAACTATTCATGTACGGGCATCAACCACTGACACGAAAAGAGTTACTGTCGCGGCAACGGTAACTGCAAGTGGAAAGATGCTTCCACCCTTCATGATCTTTAAAGGGGCACCAAACGGACGTATCGCGTCACGCGAGTTTGGTACTTACCCTCCTACTGGAAAATATGCATGCCAGAAGAAGGCATGGATGGATGAAGACCTCATGCATGCATGGATCGATCAAGTCCTGACACCATACAAGGAGGAGAGAGACCAGCGAGATCCTGACGGACCTCCACCCATTCTCATCCTCGATGCCTATCGCGTCCATCAGATGGGTTCAGTCGTGAACCGCATCCAGATGATGGGCATTGAAGTAATCCACATCCCCGCAGGATGCACTTACTTATGCCAACCCATCGATGTGGGAATCAACAAACCACTCAAATGTTTGATGCGTGCGAAGTGGGAAGATTGGATGGTGACGGAAGGGGTGGCGAATGGTGTTGCCAAGGAGCCATCCCGCAAACAAGTCGCTGAATGGTTGGTGGATGCGTATATGCATATTCCTAATCAGGTGGCAAGGAATGCATGGAAGAAACAGGGGTACGCATGGTTTTGAATGTAGTAATTCAATTTTTACATTAATTGATTATTTGGTTGAATGAATTTAAAGTAATATAATTAAATTTATATTGTTATGCTTAAATTTTTAATGAGCGCACTTTAGATTATCCATCACATTGCAACCCAATCTGCTGGAAGCCCTTCTGAATTGTTGCGTTAAGTCCAATTTGGTCCCGGTGTAAGTAAATCAGCGACCGCATAACCTCGGTTGCGATGGAACAGAGCTCGCTTGCTAGAATTTTCATTATCAGGGAGAACCACCTCCTTGATTTGGAAAATACAACCGTCAAGCCGGACTCCACTACCCCCCACAGCATACTCCCTCGCAGCAAAACAAACACGGCAACCGTCCGATCCGTCCGCCTCAACAATGTACCCAGCGAGATGACTCCCGTCCACCAACCGCAAACGAATTTGCATCCCTACTCCATGGTAGGGCTCTCTCTCCAACACCCAAAAGTTGCCGCATCCGTAGGGATGATGGACACATGAACATCCATTATCTGTGGGAAGGAATCCCACCAAGATGATTCTAAACATGTTTTTGCCGCGTCCGAGTTATAAAATTGTTGTGTTGTGAAAGTGTGTGTGGTGGATAAATGGGAGAATCGGCATATCTCAACAACCAGAAGGAGTTACAGGGAGCGACACATATAGGCATGTTGCTCTCAACAAGCAGAATGCATTCTGCTTGGTCTAATAAACGTAGAGGGCAATTAACTAAGCCAAAAACACAAATGTCAAGAAAACTGGTCAGAGGGAACCTATAATGTGATGGGACTTATAATCCGATTTTTACGGTAGTTAATATAATATGGCTTACTTTGTAAAAAGATGGTGTTTGAGTTTGGCAGATATTGAATTAAACTTAGTTGGAAATGTCGGCAACATTTTGGCGACATGTCGTCCAGACACTCCCCATAGTCATATTTTGGGAGAAATTTGAAATGTCACCAACAATGTGACTGGACCTCTATGGTAAGTCACGTGTTGGCATGTCGCCTAGATATTTACCGAGTATTTTTTACCTATATACTGACATGGTAATTTTTTTCCTGCTCCACGACAGCAAAGATGTTTCCGATGCTCCCACCACCGGAACGAGTCATTCCAATTGTTGGTATTATCCACACATCACAAGGGTACCCACATGATGTGCACCATTTTGGTTGCCGTACTGCACTGCTGTCCATGAGGACCATGCACAGCTTTGGCGGATTGTTGCATTGGCTGGGAAATGGTACCGGACAAACTCACCACTTGTTTTGTTTTCACTGTCACAAGTGATAATTTGTAGTTTTTAGTTTGTAAATTAAATCAGTTTTATGTTAAAATAAAAAATACATTAACTAGTTAATAGCTCAATCAAATTATGTTGATTAACTAGTAGAATAGGATGATTGTTGCATCTTTCAGGAATGGCACTGGGCAAACCTGCGGCTTTCCCCACATCGGGTTTGGCAGCATTGCATTCCACTGTTTTGCCAGTTGTCAGGTTTCAGCAGTATTGGTATGATGTACCTGACGCCGCTTCAACCTGGCAACTGCCAAACTTGACGCCGTCAATCCCAATGCCTCAAAACCTGCTGCTGCCAAACCTGCCATGGCAAAAACTGACACCACACAACCAGCTGCTGCAAAACCACAGCACCAGCCATAACCGAACCCAAAACAACCAACCAGTATGGCCAAATGACAATTCACTGATCCAGATGATGCCAAGCTGGAAGCCGCCAAACCGAACACCACCAAATCAAAAGCCGCCAAACCAGAAGCCGCCAAAGGTTTGTCATGGTTGGGTGACATAAAGGTGGGCAGTGAGTTGGCGGGATGGTTGAAAGCATCCTTTTACACATTTTGTCTTTATGTCCAAAAGAATCAGCTAACATGTCGGCTGACGTCATCCCGACATGACATGTCACGTCATCTGGCATGGTCAGGACGACAGAATTTGATGAAATGTTGGGCCAACATTCCCAACATTTTCACGACACGTCAGCACGTGTCGGGACGACATGTCATTTTGGGGGGTCCGGCAACACGACATGATGCCAACATTTCCAACAAAGTTGCTGGCTTTCTTGAGAGATTTCTCAAGTTTCTCCATGCAAGCTACAACTTTCGCATATGATTTCTTTGAATTCTGGTTTTTGCCTACTTTTTTCCAGTATGGCCAAAATTACCCCATGTATGAGTTCTGTCCGTCTTGTAGTGACAACACTCTGTGGTGTTTTGCCTGGTGTGTATGCCCCCATGCTTTTTGTAAAGATCGCATTGTTTTCAACGCCCGCATTTTTGTGCACGCATATTTTGGATTCCTGGGAATTTGTGTACCTTGCATAAACTTCTTGGAGGGCTGTCCAGTGTCTTGAGTCTTTGCAGGCTTTGCAGCCACATGCTTCTCATCCACTGGGTGCACGACCTCTATACTTGAGAATTAACAAGAAGGACTTAATCACTTCCTGATAACACTTCTTGAGTAAGTGGTAATGATCCTGCCACTTCAAGTGGCACATGCCTAGAATGTAGCACGTGAGCTCTGCATCTGTGATGCAATAGTCTTTTGGGGCATGTGAGCTTGTGCTGGGACTGTAGAACAAACACGGGAGATCCTCAATGTCATTGTTTGTTGGAACACGGGCTGAACAAACTGACAAATGTGCATTTTGTAGGACTTCTTGAGGCAATTTGAGATATAGAACCTCAAATTTTCCCCTGCATTATGTGCAAAACATGACTGAAGGTGGAGAAGCTGGTAATTCTCAAATGACTTGGACGTCTTGCCCAGTGATTTCCTCAATTTGACTCCAAAGATGCCAGTGTATGGTGATGACTCTGTCTGCTCCTTGACGATGACATCCCAGGGCTGATGTGCCTCTTCTGTGAGAAGGTTGGCATACAGTTGAAAAACTGCTTGGACTGCTTTGGTCAATTTTTCTTGAGGTTGCCTTCCTCAGCCTTTAACAAGAGCTACTCTGCAGTCTTTTGCTCTGTTTTGGCAGCACTTATGGGGTCATTGACAAGTTCAGAGAGAACAGTGTTTCATTTGCCTTTTTTGAGTTGTGCCTTTTCAGCATTGTCGAGGGCTTGGATCCACCCCATCTTGTGTTACTACATGCCTTTGTTGACGTGCACTACAAACTGCTCATTGGTACAGTGTCCTGACCAAACCATGACTCAGGTTTTGGACCCATTCTTGAGGGTGCACTTGAGAGACACAGGTAATGAGCACTTTCTGCATGGGATCTTGCTCCAGTACATAATGGATAGGTGTTTTCTCACCGCCCCTTCCGCGCTAGTACTCTTGGTATTTAAGCCCCACTGGAGCAACCTTCTTGGAAGACAATCTAGGAAAGGCTGCACCAAGACTCGTACCTTGGAATAGGACCTTGTAGGAGCTTCATGGAGGTTTAGTCTCAAAGGAGACATGCTTTGCATGAATCTTGATGGTGGTGGGATCACATAGCGCAGCATGGACAGACAATGGCTCAATTGGCAATGACTGGATGCTGAAGAAAAAACTGGTGGAGGACCAATGCAATGACATCGGACCAACAAAAGACAGACTTGGTGACAACGGTCAGATGACGGCCAGAAGCCTGATGGGCAGATGGTCCAGAAAAATCACCCGATGGTTATCGATCGATAGTGATCTAAGCCAAAAAGTATTTTAAACTAGAAGACTAGAAAGTAGTGGAAGTTGTGATACTTTTGGACGATGCATTTTTATTAGTTAATTTAGAGTAAAAATGTAGCACCACAACACCATGACGAGACAAATGTACTTCTTTGTGGAAAAACAAAACTGTGTAGAACTCTTCACAGTTTTGGTATGTTTGTATTGATGGCACAAGAAGATTTGTTTAGGATTCTCCTCGCTGTGGTATGATCTCTTTTTGGGTCTGGATCCTTTCTCAGAGCATAAAATAAGGAGGGTCATCAATTCTTGCTTTTTGCAAGATATGTTTTTATAATTGAGGGAGGTTGCACATCTCCTGAAAAATTAAGGGTATTTGAAAAGCTACCTTGGAATACTACTTTAGAGTAGATAATTGGCCTATGTCATCACAACATCCAAAATAGCAATTGAATATGATGCTGATTAGTTTTATACCCTAAACCGCTTCTGCAGTATTTAGCTGCTTATACCATAGTACTTTTCAAACTTGAGAGTACGTGTATTTTTTTCAAAATTCATCAAAGTTCATCACATTTCTTTGATTATCTAAAGCTTTTATGACATCATCTGAAGATATGACTTTGACCAGTTTCAAATTATATGGCAACTTCCATTTTTGTTTCCATTGTCCCACACAACTTGTGTAGTTGTTGGTATCCCTGTGAAGAAACATACTATCATTACAAACTTGAGCCAGTTTTAGTCTTTTTTCACGCCTTCAACAAGTAACTTGCCAAAGACCCATTCATCATATGAAATAACATCATCATTTTCACAACATCTAAATTGCTGATTGAATATGATGGTGATTAATTTTATACTCTACCTGATTTCTGCAACATTTAGCTGTTCATACCATGGTGGGAGTATGTGTATTGTATCTTCAAAATTTATCATAGTTCATCTCAGTTCTTCAAATATCAAAAGATTTCTGACATCATCTGAAGAAATGACTTTGCCCAGTTTCAACTTACTTGGCATCTTCCATTTTTGGTTTCCGCCCCACATCACTTGTGTAGTCTTTGGCATCCTAGTGTAGAAACATACTTTCATTACAAACTTGAGCTCATTTTGGACATTTCTGTCACCTCTTGCCGAAGACCCAGCCATCATACAAAATATCATCATTCATGACATGGTATATGATGATTATTTTTATAATCTAATAGACTCATGCAGTATTTACCTGTTCATAATATGGTGTTTTTCACAATTGGGAGTACGTGTGAACTATGGATCTCATCAAAGTTCATCTCCATTGTGTTGTATGCCCAACGATTTTATGACGCCATCTGAAGAAATGACTTGGCCCAGCTTCAACTCTTCTGGCATCTTCCATTTTTTAGTTTTCTTCATCCCGCACCACTCGTGCTCACAAGCTGGCTCCCTGAACGATGTCTCAGAAACAACGAGCTCTTCCAACCCTTCCATGTCCTCTTTCGGCACATTGTTCCACCCAGGCGGGATACGATAGTGAGTCTCAATGTTTATACGCTCACGATTCCAATCTACTGGATAGTAATGGGTGAATATACTAGAATACCACTCTCCATTGTATCGCTTTGGGCGTCCATGGAAACACTTGCTCGATTCGTACAGAATCATGTCACCTGTCTCCAAGAAAACCTCATGAGTATCCCCGTGCAAATCTTCAATGACCAATGGCCATGGCTCGCCGTTGGGATCATGCCCGATGTGGAGAATGGAAGATACGATATGCGTCGAGGATTCATCAATGTGCATTTGTAGATTGGATTGATTTCTATACACACGTAAGCCATAGGCGTTGTTTCCAACTAATTCGACACCAGACCATGCCTCATGAATGGGTTTCAGCTCGTTCAGCACACGTTCATGCAAGCCAGGAATCCTAACCATCAGTGGAAGTTCTAAAGGATATTCATTTTCCACTTCATGATCATATTCCTCCACGCGCGTATCGGGGGATTTCATCCCATCCATCAATCGTTGCAACAACGTTTCCACTAAATCCGGTGGTCCACGAGTCAATGCCCAGCCGTGTTCGGTAAAATTAGGTGCTATCAAAGCACTGTGAACGACGGTCATGTACCCGTTGTACTTGGTATAATCATCTTCAATACGAGCGACTTGATTGAGTCTACGTTCATGGAGGGACCGCCATCCGGGAGTTTGGGGGATAAATTCAGTGGGGAGGGGAGGCCATTGGTGTTTTCGTTTGTGGTACTCAGAGATGCGTTCGTTTTCATCAAGTTGGCCAAAGGCCAAGAGACTAAGACAAAGCAGGAGAGTTACTGTGGCAAAATACATGGTTGTGCTGGTGAGAATGCGATATCCAATATCCCCATCGATTGTCCTGAGGCAAATGAGAACTGCTATCGTTGGTCTGCCATGATGTCTGTATACCATACCATATTTATACTATGGTATGATATCAAATGCCATGATACCGGTGCTTGCCCTACCAAATAAATTGCACTGCAGATATGGCGGGCCAGATTATGTTTTACCTAAATTTTGTGTTGATGGTGATGCCTAAAGGTACTTACCTTCAATATTTATTATCAAAGATATGACTTTCAGATTTGCGAGTAAAAAAGGATACCTTAAATTTCTTATCGTTCAAAGGTACAGATTATCATGTGGCCAGCGTTACTCGGTCTCAGAGTGCTAGGTGTACCGTAGTATGTTACCGTACAAACAATATAACATCTCTCAACAAATAATCTCCTCCTAATCTCACTGAGTCACACAAAAATGAAAGGAGACCCGCACGAGGGGGAACTAACAAATGGGACGGAAGACCATCGTCTTACCACAACTTCGCAGAGTGAAGCTATCTTCTTTCGCAATGAGGGAGATTTCACCGTTCAAAATGGTGCTGCTGACTCTCTTCACCGCAGTCCTTAATTCTCTGCTTTTCAATGACAGTATTTCGATTTCATTGGTCGATGCGTTTGCCCCATCTACCACCATTCGCTCCAATGCGATCAGGGAGAGAGGAATGCGACGCGAAGGGATGCAATGGATGAGTTCATCTTCGTCTGACTCTGATGCAAACAATTGCGACACAACGAATCAACCACACATAGTCATTCTAGGTGGTGGATTCGGCGGAATTAATACAGCGTTGTCTCTTCCCACTCTTCCTTGGTCAGATACCAAATATGCTGTGAACGGCATTTGCCCGAAAATTACACTGATTGATAAGTCCGAACGATTTGTCTTTCTTCCATTGTTATATGAATTGTGCATGGATGATGCAAGTCTTGACGAAGTGGCTCCCACGTTCAAATCGCTCTTAAGGGACGGCCGGGGGCCCACGATTCCTGGTTTGCCGGGTCTTCCTGATTTGTTCGACAACAATGAAAAGAAAGAAGACGGAGATGAAATTTCTTTCATTCAAGCAAAAGTAGAAGGAATCGATGTCAAGAATCAGCAAGTTGTGATATCTCCAACTACCGGTCGTGCTCTCCAGACTATTAATTACGACGCATTGGTAATTGCGACCGGGGCAGAAATTTCGCTAGATGGCATTCCTGGTGCATCCAAATTTGCTCTTCCATTTTATACTGTTGATCAATCCTTCGAGTTAAAGCGTCGCTTGGCGTTACTGGATTCATACATAGATACGAGATCGAAGGACGGTGATGATCAGTCTGTCAATATTGTCGTAGTGGGCGGGGGTTATTCTGGAGTTGAGCTAGCTTTAAATTTAGCTGACAGATTTGACCAATATGACACTGATGTTCAAGTCACACTTGTTCACCGAGGTAAGCGAGTTCTGGAATACGCAACAGAGCACAATCGCAAGACGGGATCAGATAGGTTGTCCTCGGCCGGTGTTCACGTTATGACATTAACAAGCGTTGTAGAGGTGACAGCGCATGAAAAGGACAGTGGATCCACCGAAATATCTTCTTTAGAATGTCAACGGTGCACTGTAAAACTGCGAACATTGGGCAACAGTACGAATTTGGTTGATGGAGATACCATCACGTCGTTAGACACGGACCTTCTTCTCTGGACTGCGGGTGCCACTCCAACATCATCCTTAAACCAAGGAATAAGAAACTCGATCCTTCCTAGAGACGTAATGGGCCGTATCCTAACATCTCCCACACTGAATGTTCCAGAGTATCCAAATGTGTTTGCGATTGGAGATTGCAGCAGGCCAAAGAAAACACCTTATCCAGGCACTGCTCAAGTTGCAATACAAATGGCGACAGTGGCTGCTTGGAATGTGTATGCCACTTTGGCCAATGAAAAGAATGATGGGCGCATTTCTCGCGAGAACGAATCGGTGAAGCTATTGCCATTCACATACTTAAATTTGGGAGAAATGCTGACACTGGGAAGGAACGATGCTACCATTTCGACATTTGGCGGGATTGAAATCGATGGGCCAGGGGCTAGCTGGCTAAGGAGATTGATATATGCGATCAGGATGCCAACCGCGAGGCAGCGGCTATCAGCCGCGGTTGATGGAACGGGACGAAAGCTGGCCAGAGGAGCTCTTGCGGTTGAAAAGAACAAGAGGAAAGGAAAGCCTGTGGGCTGGAAATAAACTAGGAATAAAGATCTAGTGAGATAATTTTTTTCTGTCTACAACTGACGATCTTCACTGATTGGCTAGACCGACCGTCAAGCTTCAGTGTCTTATTATCCCGAGTTGACAATTGGAACACAATTTGTAAGTACGAATCTCTCTTCGCATCGGGACTGTTATACAAAGAGGGCATCTCATTGTCAATCTGCAAGGTCATTGAAATGTCTGCTCGCAGATATCATTCCGAGACTCTGTTAATTCATCCTCATTGTATTCATTCGTTGCGTGACGAAGAAAGGTTCGTATGTTTGTGTCGAAGTAGCTTCTCTAGTTCGCATCATCGCCAGCAAGAGCATCCAGCACACTTTTGCCAACATCGTCCATATCCAAGGCCTTCAATGCCGCGAAAGGACGTTTCATGGCCAACAATTCCAAAACTGGCTCGTCTTTTCCTTCCACACGCACAACGAAGTTTCCTTTGCCCGGTTTTTCCTTGTTTATTTCGACACGGGCATCCGAGCCATTGTCAGCGAGGTATTTTTGTATTTTACCCGCACGAGTTTTGAATACTGTGGGATCATACATTGGATAGAAATTAGGAGGACAACTTAGAGATGAAAATAATATGGACGCCTCAACACTCTGACGCAGCCAGGCTCCAACTTACCGGATCATTGTTTGCACGCTTCAATAGATACCAACTGTCCAGTTTGTTTGCCCTGGTTTGATGCTTCCACAGCGGCTTTTTCCGCACCCTTTTTCGCGGGCTTAGCTTTGGTGCCAGTCGCCTTCTTTGCCTTCGCTTTGGTTGCTGATGTCTTTGCCATGGTTTTTGTAGGAACGGTGTAGTGATGGTGTGTACAATAATATAATA
>JALLPC010001724.1:0-11933 GCA_036940045.1 Stephanocyclus meneghinianus | reverse complement strand
ACACCCTGTAACTGAAAAGACATCTTGTCATGATGCCATTGTGAGAAATTCAGAATTACTTGAATTCGAATGTTTAGTTTGAGCATGATTTCTTTTCCTCAAACCAGAGGAGGCACTGAGGCTGTTTGCTAGCTTGCTAGCCATTCTTTTGTTATTATCCATTTCTTGTGAAACTTTTGGGCTTGTGTGCATGAAAGGGCACTGTGATAAGAAGCACTCTCATCTTTGTGGTTTTTCTGTACTATTTTACTTTAAATTTTGAAAAAATTGATGAGTTGCACATTTTCCTGACAAAAAACATTCAAAAAGTATTCAAGTTTGCACAGATAATAAATTCATGAGAATTTTGGCAAGAAGGCTCGGGTGTATCACTGGGGACTCAGCTTGTAGTGGCTTTCTGGGTCTATGTTACACCCCCATTTAGTCAGGGACTTGGAGTTCTGACTTTGTATCATTCTGAGGTGCCAACAGGATGCACATTCTGAGGTGCAAATGCAATGCGGCAGTATTGCACTCCTATGCCATCACACCATGTTGAGCATGATTCACTCCTAGGCCAGTCAATTCTCATGGGCTCTACATTGAGGATATAAGCCAAATTTTCGCTGGCATTCTAAAGAGCAAAGGCTGGTCATGGGCTTTACATTGAGGGTAGAGGTCATTTTTTGCAGTCATTTTAAGTGTACGTAGGGCATGTGGCCACAAGTAAACCTCATTTAAAACTTCTAGGTAAAAAGGTGAAACGCTAATAATTTGTTCGTAAATTCCTTCAAAGATCATTTTATAATATCTTGTGTATGTCAGTAGGTAATCATATTCCAGAAATGTATAACACCCATATCTCTCAAATGTGAAACACAGGCTGAAGGTAGAGGAGCAGGAGAAGAAGGAGGAGGAAGAGGAGGACAAGAAGTAGGAAAACATTCTCAATTGTTATACGACTCAGCTTTTAAAATGAGCTTGATTTATCCACTTCTTTGTCATGGCCGAGGACAATAATCCACCAGATGGTGCAGATTCTTCATAGTCAAAGCACTCTAAGGGCCGATCAGCCAAACCACTGAAAAAACAAGCCAATCCCCATGATCAAAAGAATCCTTCTGAATGGCTCAAATGATGAAGAGTCTAGAGAGGATATTCTTTGTAGGGAGGATAATCTTTGTAAGAAATGTTGAATGATTTCTTAATTACTTGCTTGCATCTAACTATACTAAGTAATCCAGCAAATGAAACTTAATGTAAAGTTTTGTTTAAATAACATACTTGTACTGTAATTGTGTTATTAGTATTGCAATTGTATTGTCAATTAAACCTGATGGCAACAGTTCTCGTTGAATTTCCCTGGGAAGCTTTGGCTGGCTCACAACATCTTCATCTCCAAATTTGGTGAAATCATGCAGTCTATCCCCCCAAGTGCTGCATCTTCTGGCCACACCCATCTTCCCACATTTACTATGTGATTTGAAAGCAGTTTTTATGTACCCAGTTCCTACAAGACATATTGGAAAGACTACTCTCAACATAACAATGGTGTTCTCATAACATCACCATAATGAGCTCAGATTTGCTAAAGTATGGACAAAATATTCACTAAAATATTGTCCAAAATTGATGAAATAAGAGTTTGGACAAGTTTTTGGCAAAAAATAATTATGGCACAACCTTAAGAAATGCCTGGCCTGAAACAAATGGTTTGCAATGATCTAAAAGTGAGTGTATACCATCTAAATATAACTTCAAAAAAATTATTCAGTTCTATTTTACAATTTTAGTTACTAAACAGATCACAATAGATTGTTGAAATGTATAATGAAAATATTTTAAATCTAGAGAGGATGTTTTAAAAAAATTCATCAGGCTAGAAAAGATTTATCTTTCCTACTTAAAAGATCTATTTCTAACTTATAACATATAATTATGTGGATCATTGCAACAACAAAATGTCATGTTCTATCCACCGACTAGTTTTGATCTCTTCATATCAAAACTACATCCAATCGTGTTTGTATCCTTTTAGTCTAGAATATGTCTGGTGGGTTTAAATAACTGTCCTACCTATCAATATTTGTGAATATATTGGGGATTTGTTTTCATTTGGGGAATTGGTACATGTTTGGGTTTAAACAATTCTGCACAATTCCTACATCGGATTATTCAGGTACCTAGTTTTCTTTTGGGAAATTAGTTATTGTTATTTTTTTGGACTACTTAAGGTAATTAACAACCGGTCCTGACTTAACAACACACTCCAATCATGCAAAGCCTAATATGACTTATGAAACATGGTTCCCAGGAGGTCCCAGACATGTAACTAATCATAGAGTGCACAATAATATTCACCATGCACGCATAGAATCTTGTGAAAGCTACCCATTGACACGAAAGAACTGGATAGGTACGTAGAATTATACTCGATTTGCCTAGTCCACAGCCACTAAAAATGCCACGAGTAAAGATTTCTGTGTAGGGAACCTGGTTATATTGTAGGGCCAATTTCTCACGTCATAAGCAAGGTAAGATTTTAGACTTATCATGTGATTGGTTGAGTTGTTACATATCACGTAATTCTATTTCTAATGATTTGTACCACTAGTTGACATATAATACATTATTTGTGTGGTTGATCGTAGGTAAACAAAATTATTTCTTGGCCAAAAAATATGAACTAAAAAATAAATATGTGTCCTTTAACCCCTCCACCATCATCTTCCAGGTAAAAAGTCTTAGAAATAGCCGACACAAACATTTTCTGAGAAAAAGTCATCTTCGTGAAAATATGGATGCATGATTGTTGTCCTGACAAGTAGGTAACATTCTCATTGTCACCACCATGAAAAGATTGACATAAGTCCCTCAAAGAGAAAATGTGGGGGCACGACTGTTAACTTGACGAGCAGGTAACATTCTCATTGTCAACACCAAGAAAAGATTGACATAAGACCCTCACTCTGACCACTGAGTTACAAGTGCAACATTGACTTTGCACCAGACGGGGTTCGAACCCGCGACCAAGGGCTGACTTACGACACGACTTCTCGTTGGCTAACGTTTGTCACTTATATTTTATATACCGTTTGCATAGCTCTTTTCTCATCGAAAGAAGAGTGTATGACGCTGTTGATTTCTTTTACGTAGGAACACTAGAGTGTAGGCATTCGTTTGATCAACGATGTCTCCGTGGTACTATCTGCGTGTGATCTACCACAAGTACGTCAATAATAAGACACCGTACGGTACAACCCACACAGGATTAAACTGTTTGTGTGGTTTAGTAAATACCATGCAGTCACAAAAAACGCACTTCCACGTGATGCAACATCGAAACAAAGCGTCGGAAGTTCCGCATCGGTCCGAAATCAACATTTCTTGCACCATACCGTACCAGCACCATACCGGTAGTATGGTACATAATAATATATATTATCTTTGACGGGCAACTGCGAACAGGTTAAAGGACGCCGGACGAGGCCCCATCAATACATGTATCTTTAACCTCATTCCACCTCCATCATGACACGATATGCATTCGCCACAGCCCTCGTCTCCCTCCTGGCACCGCTCGCCTGCCCCTTCTCCCCTCACCGAACCCTCCACGCGCCAACCCACCTCGCGATGACAGCCCCCGATCAAACAATTAACTACAACTCCGTCTACGTCCCCAAGCAAGGAGTCCAAGGCGTCAAATCGTCCTCCGAAATGATGGGCAGCGGCAACTCACGCAGTCTGGGCGCGCCGCCCCCCCGTCGTCCCAAAGGAGGGACCTTCGTCACCCGCGGCGGGGTGAGCATTGATGCCAACGTGAGGGCCTTGCGGTACACTCATGGTGACATTGCATGCGATGACGAGGAGGACGATTGTTACATAAGTTCGTTTTTTGAGGGGGATCAGGAAGGCAAAGTTTGGGGGAGTGATGGGGCTATCGAGCGGTTGATCGATTTGTTGGATTCGAGGAGGGGGGCCGTGTTGACTTCGGGCTATGAATTTCCGGGGAGGTAAGTGTACATGGCAGATGTTGAAATATTCTCTGCGATTGACATGACCAAGTCACAACATGTAATTCAAGTCTCACTTTTGACATGGTCACCTCTTTTATTCATCGATTCATTTTAACGACTCGATAACACACAAAAACAGGTACGCACGTTGGTCCCTCGGATTCGTCGACCCACCCCTCGAAATTTCTGGCAAGGGCGACCGATGCACAATCAAAGCATTAAACTCTCGTGGCAGGGTTTTATTGAAACCGGTTATGGATGCCATGGAAGAATTGTATTCTTCTGGGATGTTGTCGGCGGTAGATTTCGAAGGAGATGTTATCGATGTCAGAGTCGCGCCGCCGGCGGAAGTTGGGACCTTCAGCGAAGAGGAACGTTCAAAGCAGGTAGGCTATGTCTCATTTATTTTCTGTCATATCGCTTGTGCATTTGGAAAACATATCAACTCATTGTTTTCAATCTCACAATACCATCAGCCTTCACTTTTTTCTGTTGTTCGTTCCCTAGTTGAATTATTCGGATATGACAGCGATGAAAGCGGAGATCTGCAACTCGGTCTTTACGGGGCTTTTGGGTATGATCTCACTTTCCAATTCGAATCAATTCGTTTGGCTCAAGAGAGGGATCCAAATCAGCGAGATTTGCTTTTGTATTTGGCTGATGAAATTGTTGTCGTTGACCAGAGTCGTCATTCGTAAGTTTATCCATTGTCACGAGATGATACCTCCAGTGATTTTTGACCTAATATCGTCACAATCCATAATGTATCAAGCGCCTGGACCGTGTCATTGGACTTCACATATGATTCCGAATCCACAAAAGGTATTCGTCATGAGGGATCGTCAACACAATTTCTTGCGTTCGATGAAAATCCAAAAAATGGCGGAAAATTCTCACCCCGGGACACGCCCAAAGGGGATTTTACACAATCCGTTGCCCGGGCAAAGCATGAATTCAAGATGGGAAATCTGTTTGAGGCTGTTCTCTCTCAGACATTTCGCAGAAAGTTGGACAAAGAGTCAACCCCATCGAGGTTATTTCGACAATTGCGTTCTAAAAACCCTAGCCCCTACGGATTCTTTTTCAATTTGGGAGAAGACGAATACCTCGTTGGTGCCAGCCCCGAAATGTTTGTGCGTTGCGAAAAGGTTGAGAACAATGATTACCGTCCCGGGGCTATCAGGGTTGAAACTTGTCCGATCTCTGGTACAGTTGCGAGAGGGGTAGATGCATTGGAGGACGCGGCGCGAGTGAAGAGTCTTATTATGAACTTGAAGGAAGAGAGTGAACTGACGATGTGTACCGATGTTGATCGTAATGATAAGTCACGCATTTGTGAGCCCGGCTCTGTCAAGGTAAGTTTCCACTGCTTCTGACTGGTTTTATTTTTGCGTGTTGTAACAACAAACGTTAATCTCATCTCTGTATTTATCAAACAAGGTGATTGGAAGGAGGCAAATTGAAATGTACAGTCGCCTAATTCATACAGTGGACCACGTAGAAGGATACTTGCGTCCGGAGTTTGATGCCCTCGACGCGTTCTTGTGTCACACTTGGGCAGTGACTGTAACTGGTGCACCTAAGACCTGGGCCATAAGATTTGTTGAAGAAAATGAACGTTCGCCGCGGTGCTGGTATGGTGGAGCAGTTGGTCTAGTTGGCTTCGATGGAAGTATGAACACTGGGCTTACATTGCGTACTGTGCGTATCAAACACGGGATCGCTGAAGTTAGGGCAGGGGCGACGCTTCTTTACGATTCAGATGCAGAGGCGGAGGAACTTGAGACTGAGCTGAAAGCCTCGGCTATGCTCGAGGCTATTGATGGGATTTCACACAATGTAGAGGGCGACAGCGCAGCGAAAACTACAACCAAGGGACATGGTGAAGGAAAGACAATCATTCTTGTCGATCATGAAGATTCATTCGTCCATACTCTTGGAAACTACTTGCGTCAAACTGGCGCTAACGTCACAACTCTACGCAGTGGACCTTCGGCGCTGCGAGCAATTCAATCACTGGTTGATAGCGGCAAGAAACCTGACATGGTAAGTTTTTTGTGATTGCGGGTATGGATGCTCCGTGAGAATAACATCTCTTCAACCCCTCTCTATCTCGTCTCCATGTTAAGGTTGTGCTGTCTCCTGGTCCTGGCAACCCAACCGACTTCGAGTTATCGAAGACGATTTCTCTATTAGAGAAGAACCGAATTCCTGGGTTCGGAGTCTGTCTTGGACTTCAGGGTATGGTTGAACATTTTGGCGGGGAGTTGGGGGTGCTTGGCTACCCCATGCACGGAAAGCCATCGCCAGTCACGCTTACAGAATCGGGGCGAAACATTGATAGGTGAGAGAAGTACAGTACCAATGCATGCTTTTGATCACCTAACATTTAACAGATATTTTCTTCTGATTTCTTGTTTAGCATTTTCAATGGAATGCCGAAAAGATTTGAAGTCGCGCGGTATCACTCACTGTACGGGCTGCGAGAGAAACTCCCCTCATGCCTTGAGGTAACTGCTGTGACAGATGATGGAATAGTCATGGCTATCAAACACAAAACATTGCCCTTCGCAGCAGTTCAATTCCATCCCGAGTCAATCTTAACTAGCCCTGTTCATGGAATGACAATTTTACAGAACGCTCTTTCAGTTTTATCTTATGAAGGGGAACACGTAATGGCGAATACTTAACTAGGCAAATAAGCAGCAATTGCCAATTGTATCAGAGACGTCATGTATTTTTTTATTGACTGTGAGGACAAAATAATCATAACGATGTACTGGCATGGTAATGGACCGTGGCGATGGGGGAGCACCACTTGAACCGGTCGCAAGAGGTATCTAATGTTTTGTAAAAGTATCCTGCACTATACTCACACTTCTTGGGGCGACGGCACTGCACACCTCACAATCTTTGTCAGCTGCCCAAACTCTGGAATGGGATAAAACACCCCCCTCCCCTCATATTGGCTCCTAAACTTATCCGAAAAAATCAACTGTGATGCTAATTTCTTCGGTGCAGTTGCATCTGGGACACATTATCGTAGAAAATGTGACTGCATTCTTAGATTTTTGATTTTACACCAGTAGGTCTTCAAGAAAAGGAATAACACATCCAAAACGTGCCAACCACAATGGCAAAATGATGGGATCGTGATCTGATTCACAATATCTCCATCAATTTTGCTTCATTTTTAATTGGAAATGAGTACCATTCCTGAACACAGCATTCTCACGATGCCACCCTCAGATCTGCAAGGGAGAGAAAACTCACTGAGTTCTCCTTCCCAAAAAGCAGCAGACTCAGTTTCTTAACTTCTGCAAATTCTGATGACAGGGAAGTGAAGCAGGGCTATTTCGACCCTACCAAATTCTGCATCTCACTCCTTCAACCTACAATGAGGGCGAGAGGACAGGAGTGTATTTGCAGGTAAAAAAACAAGTTTATTTTATTTTTCCATTTTTATGCAGATCTCGCAGAAAATACTCAGCTTTTTTCATGCCATCTTTCCAAATTCAGCTGAAAAACACGAAACAGTCATCCAAAAAGTAGGGGAAAGCTGATGAGCCATGTGCCATTCACCAACAAATATCACAATCAACAAGTAACAATGTAAGACTGGCGAGAGGCCATGGAAATTCAGCAACAGTGGAGCTTGAGTAGGTGCAATGGACTCATATCATGTTAAATGAAACACAACAATCAACTGATGGAAAAGGGATTGAAAATCGGGGAAAGCAAGGGAAATCAATCAACCAATAAATGGATTGACAAATGTATTACATGATTAGTAAATTACATCAATTAATTTATCAAATGATCAAAATCAATGCTCATCAGAGTGTAAAACTAAAAATAAAAAAATTCAACAACTAAGGTATACATCATGATTTTACTACATTTGCTGTATCATCCCCAACAGTCAACATGTTCTTGTCAGTATGGTTTTAGGATGAGGAATTTGGGTGTGAAAACACTAGTTCAAATCAAGAATGACCAGTTTCTAGAGAAAGAAACTGAACTTTTCGTTTGCATTGCTTGACTTAAATGAGAACTAAGAACAAGCAATAAAACATTAAAACAAACAACAAGTAGCCAATCTGTTGTTAATATAGACTGTGCTAACATTACACTACAGAATCACTTGATATTACTAATGTTATCAACTGTGCTTTGATTCAAGTTTTGTCAGGTCAAATGGTACCTTGGTGTATATAAAAAGGTACAAATTCCAGTAACAGTCATGTATTTACACAGGTACATAGGAACCACATACTGGTCCATCTTCAACTACTTACAGGGACCTTACATCCTTGGCCTCATCCATGACTTTTATGCAACAACAAGACAACCCAAGATGAACATAGTATAAAAAAACTTTTAAGACACTTCACTAACACCAATTACAAGCTCTTTTGATAGCTAACTTGTGTTTGGGGTCATCTTGTATGGTGTTTTTGCCTAAGAACTTCTAACTCTTGCTAGCAAAGTGCTAACAACCCTCCTGACCACTGATGTGCACTTACCTCCCCCCAATCGGACTGTCAAACAAACCCACCATAGCATCTGGGCAAGTAATTCACTCAATAGCAGAAGCAACTTTGCCCCTGAACATCAAGCCTCAAGCATGTATCACCAAAGTCTCGCTAGTCAGCATCAGCAAATTAGCAGACAGTGGGTACACAACATTATTCTTACCAAGAGATGAAGGCATGAAGGTGTATAATAGCAACAACATTACACTAGTTGAAAACGGAAGCACCAACATCCAAGGGTGGTTAGAATCTTATGGTTTGTGGTTGTGGCAAGTTGTGGCCATTAATGAAATTAATCAGGGTGGTCATGGGACTAATGGAAACAGTGGAAGCATTTCATGTCAAGATGCAACCCATGAGTGGGTGGAGGTGCTAGTTTACAAATTGGCTGGAAATGTCTATGACCTTCTGTCAATGGAGAAAGTCATATGATATCATCAAGCGTTACTGGGTTTCCCCATAAAATGCACCCTTCTCAAAGCAGTGAAGCACGGAAGCCTAGTTTAAAATGCACCCTTCTCAAAGCGGAGAAACACTTGAACCTATTCACATTCCCAGGATTAACAGACAGTGCAGTAAACGAATACTTTCCCGGTTCTGATGAGATGCAAAAGGGACAAATGAAAGAACAGCAACAAAACATGAGGTCAAAAAAGCTGAACAGTAATGATCACATGTCAGAAGATTTGGAGATAAAGAGGCCTATTGAGCACAAGACAGATGTCTATGTCAAAGTTTATGATGCAACAAAGAGGTCTATGTACGTGGACCAAAGTCGGTTTCCTGTCACATTAACCAGAGACCATAAGTACATAATGGTAGCAGTTGAAATGGATGGGAACTACATTGATGCTGAGCCATTAAAATCAAGATCAACAAAGGATTTGATAAAGGCCTATCAATCATTTTGGAAGCACTGGGAAGCCACTGCAGTCATTAGTCCAAACTGGCATGTGATAGATAATAAGGCATCAGCAGATTATAAGGATGCCATCAGGAAGAATTGGTGCACAGTTGAACTTACCTCTCCAGATATGCATCATTGAAACATCACCGAGCATGCCATTCAGACATGGAAGGACCATTTCATTTCTGTCCTTATAGGAGTGGATGCAAAGTTTCCAATCACGAGTGGTACAGGCTTATTCCACAAGCAACACTCACATTGAACTTGTTGAGACAGTGTAACATTTTGCCAAATGCCTCAGCATTGCACATCATCATAGACAGTTTGATTACAACTGCATGCCACTAGCACCTATGGGCTGTGCTGAGCAACTTCATGAGGTGCCCAAAAGGAGAAAGACATTTGGCAAACATGCTGCAGATGGCTGGTTCATCAAAATGTCACCTGAGCATTTTTGGTGTCACATCATATTTGTTCAAAAGACATGGAAAATGCAAATCATGGATAATGTGTACTTCATGCACAAATACCTAATGCAGCCTACATTGACAGCACAAGGCAGAATAGTAAGAGCCATGCAGGATCTAACATCAGCAATCACTTGAAAGGTAAAAATCAAGCTACAAGGTAAATATGATGTGATTAAAAGGCTCACTGACATGCTCAAAGCTGGACATACAATGCCAGTTGCTCTCACAGGAGATGAGCCAACACCACGGGTGAAAACACCAATGACAAGAATGTGCCAAAATGAGTGCAATTTACGGAGCAGCCAGAACCAAGGGTGGGCCCACATGAACCAAACAGGTTGATTGTCAAATTTCCACTGCCGCAAGTTCAATCCATCTTGAAGCAAGAACCGATAAACAGCAAAACTGCCACCACAACTGATAGGATTGCATCAAGGGTAAAAGCCAGACGTACCATTTTCCCCAATCATGGCATTGCTAGTAGAGTTGCAGCAAGAAGACAAGGGCAAGAAGGAGCAAATCCTGCCCTCAACTATGAAACTGGTCAACTCCTTGAATATCGACAGTTGTTGTGTCGCCCAAAATACTCTGAAGCCTGGAATAAATCAGCAGCAAATAAGTTTGGAAGGTTAGTGCAGGGTGTATGTGGCAGAATACAAGGCACTAACACAATTCACTTCTTAAAAAAGGAAGAAATACCTTTGGACTGAAGAAGGGATGTGACATACCTCAAATTTGTCTGCATGGTCAGAACTGAGAAGGCTGAGCCAACCAGAACAAGAGCCACAATGGGTGGGAATGCAATCAACTATCCTGAAGATGTTGGCACAACAATGGCCAACCTGCAGCCTAATTTGCAACAGCAGACATATCAAATTTTTACCTAATGACACCACTAAAGCGGCTGGAATTTGTGAAGGTAAAACATGACGACATGCCTGAAGAAATTGTCAGAGAATACAACTTTTGACATATAGTGACTCCAGATGGATGGGTGTACATCCAAGTAAGCAAAGGAATGTATGGCCTGCTACAAGCGGGATCATTAGGACACGACTTGTAAGTGCAGAGATTGAACAAGGAGGGATACAACCAGAGCAAAATTGTACCTGGCTTGTGGAAGCACAAGGATTGGCTGATCATGTTTATGTTGGTCATGGATGACTTTGGCATAAAATACATGACCGACAAGGACCTTGACCACCTCATTAAAACTCTTCAACAATATTATGACGTTTCAGTAAACCTGTCAGGCAAAGAATATGTGAAAATTGAATTAGATTGGGATTAGAAGAACAGATGCATCCATTTATCAATGGCAATATACTTCAAAAAGGCGCAAACACAATGTGGGGTTGAGAAACCCAAGAAACTACAAAATTCACCATATGCATACATTTCCCCTGAGCATGGAGCAAAGGAACAATATGTGGAGCAAGACAATGTACTGTCAGCAAGAAAGGACAAGCAAACTCATGTGCAAAAAGTCACACGAAAATTTCTGTGGTATGCACGAGCCATTGATGGAACAATGCTAACCCTGCTAAGCACGTTAAAAGCCCAACAGGCAAATCATACAACAGAAACAATGAAAAGAGTCGAGCAATTGACTATTCAGCATCACAAGAACCGGCAGTGTTGACATACATGAAAAGCAGTCTGGTGTTGGCAGCACACAGTGATACTGGGTACCTCAACAAGTCAAAAGCACACAGTGGGGCAAGCGGACATTTTTTCTTATCTGAAAATACACAACACCCTTCAAACAATGGGTCAAACACAATGTGGCGGAAATCATAAATGTGGTCATGACCTCAGCAGCTGAAGCCGAACTTGGAACACTGTACATAAATGTGAGAAAAGCAGTTGAAATTTGAATCATCTTATGCAAAATGGGGGAACCCCAACCCCCAATGCCAATGCAGATGGATAACTTGATGGCTGAAAGCATTTTTAATGCCAGAGTCCAGACTAAGTTGCAAATTACTGATTTGACTTTACTGTCCGAGGCACAGTAATTTACAGT
>JALLPC010001722.1:0-13773 GCA_036940045.1 Stephanocyclus meneghinianus | reverse complement strand
CCATGTGTAAAATTTTCCACATATCGTCCTTCCATATATTTGCATTGTCTTCTATCCACAACCTTGGTGGTCAGTTAGGGATGTATTGAACAAAACATGTACTCTGACTGCGGTTCATGACATTCCATTGTTGGGCTATTTGAATTCTATTTGCTCAGGATGAATGATTTTTAGGTTATCTAAGTGTAAAATAATATGAAAACATTGTAAACATTTAAATCTATTGCTAAGATGCAGATTCTGTTGTTTGGTTCTGGTCTAAAAACCCCTGAACATTTATTCGTATTACCTCCTGATTGGAATTTTGCCATAGTTCTGACTGGTTCTCTGGAATTTACCAATCTAGGTGTCTTATACTCCTACCACTCTGGTAGTCAGTAATGTTACTGTGGTTCTGACAGTGATCAGTAATATTCCAGTATTATTTGAGAGAATAGTTAGGGCTAGTAATTATAGAGAATATGCTTAACTGATCAAAGACAGTATGCATTTGGCTTAGGTAATGTTTTATAGCTGAAAAAACAACATGTCTACCTTATGTGTGGAAAAGAGCTAATTACCAACATCCCAAACAACTCCACAACTTCTCTTTTATTTTAACTCAGATGATTTTTAACTTCAACATCAATATTACACAGACTAGACAATATATTCGGTAAACATGAAATTAGTTTACATTGGCTATATTATATTGATAATGTGTAACTTAAAAGTGTTAGTGGCTGAAAAAACAGCTATAGAAGTGAGGAACCTCTTGCCGCCTCATTACAGCCACTCTATCTACTTTTGTTGTTGTTACAAGGAAGTGACTTGTGGTGCCAAATTCTTTGTGTCAGCTGAGTTGTGGCTGATGATGTTGAGGGTGCATGAGCTTTTAATTAAAAAATCATTAGTTGCTGAAAAATGCAACAAAGAGGAATCAATCTGAAACTCATCTCCCCTTCACATAGCACAATGGAGGCAAAGCAATTGAATTGGGGAGTATGAATTAGCTGTGGAAAAGAATGGTAAAAGAGGTTGGGGAATTTTCATCTGTACCCATGGTTGATGCTACCTTTTGTTGTGACAGATAGGGCAATGTTGTCGTCTGTGGGTGATGTAGTCCACAGCCGTGTGGATGGGAGTGTGGCAATTGAATGAAAAATGAAAATTAGATGTGGAAATGTAATGAAAAAATTGAAAGCAGGGGTTTCTTACCTGTGCTCATGGCTGCTGCTGCTTTTGTTCTTGGGGATAGAACAGTGGTTATGGGGGTGTAGCAGTTATATTGAAAGATCTTAAAACTTGCTGTGGGAATGTACTCGAAAAAGAAAGGGGAAATTTTCACCTGCCCTCAAGGTCGCTGCTGCTGTTTGTGGAGGATAGGGCAGTCATACCAGTACCTTTTTTGGCTGTGGGCCAAGAATTCCACAGTGGTGTGATTGGAGAAGTGGCAATAGATTGAAAAAAATGAAAATTACTTGCGGGAATGTACTGAAAAATGGAAAGTGGTGGTTTCTAACATGTGCTTGTGCTTGCTGCTGATTTTGTTGTCATGGATAGAGCAGTGGTGATGGCACCTTTGAATGTATCTTTCGGCCAAACAAACAAAAATGGACCTTGTGGGGGTGTAACAATTGAATTGAAAGAACTTAGAACTTATTGTGGGAATTATTGAAAAAAGGAAGGGGAGATTGTCACCTGCCCTCACGGCTGCTGCTGCTGTATGTGGAGAATAAGGTACCTTCTTTGGTTGTGGACTGAGTAGTCCACAGAGGTGTGGATGGGAGACTGGCAATTGAATTGAGAAAAATGGAAATTAGCTGTAAGAATGTATTGGGAAAAGGAAAGGGGGGTTCTCATCTGTGTCCGCTGCCACTGCTGGTGTTTGCATTGCCGACAGGATGATGGTGTCTGGCTTTTAGTTGCATCTGTGACAGACTACAGAGTAATCATCAGCAGTACAATGGTGGCACATAAGTTGAATTGATAAATAAATATAATAAGTGATGATATTATATTGTAAAATACAATGGAGGGAATTCTCATGTGCTGTCCTGTTGGGTGTTGCTGGCAAGTCAGATGCTGGTTGGCTTTGTGGGCCAAGAAATCCTTACCAGTCCAACAGGGGTTTAGCACTTGAATTTGAAAAACAATGGGAAAGTATTGTAAAAAAATTCAAGGTGGCAATTTTTCATCTGCACATAGATGCTACACTTTTGGTTATGGTGGGTTTGGTCATGCTTGTGGCTGTGGGAGGCAGGCTCCATGAGCTGAGAAATTGTTAGTGGTGTGATTGAGGAACATCAGTTGAGTTGAAATATAAATACAATGTCTTCTAGAAAAGCATTTGGTGGGGAATTCTCACCTGTGGTCTTGGTAGTTGGTATTGCTTGTTGTTGTGGATTGAGCGTTGCTGGAGACAGATACAGAATGGCTCTGTGGGCCAAGAAATTATCATTTGAGCATTGGGGACACAGCAATTGAATTGAAGAATATAGATTCAGCCAAGGAAAAGTATTTCAAATGGCTGGAATGGGGGAGGGATTCTTAATATGCTCATGGTGGCTTAAACATAGGTGGCAGTTTTGCAGGTTGGGCAGTGGTGGTGATTGCTTTGGATTGATTTGCAAAAGACGTAACCTGCCAGGACATCAACAATCAATGGGCAGCAATGCAACTGCAAAGTTCATTTGTATGGTGCCAATTGAGCTTCCATCTGTCTTACTTGTACTTTCATACGGGAATGATGAAACTTTATAGGATGTGTCTCTTTCCATATATTCCAGTGTCTACTTTTAAGGGTTACTGTCATAGCCCCTCACAGGATCTCAGGATTCCGTTTGAAAAATAAAATTCCCTGAATCATGGATCCACCCAAAGTTGGCCATATTTTATGGCAGAATCATAATTTCATCAGAACTCTCATCAAAATCTCCCACATAGATCTCTTCTCATAATTGATGAATAATATTAATAATTGTCTTCTCGTGCTCTTTTACATACACATACTCTGATTTCTGCTTGCCTTTTATTGATGTACTGCTTGCATTATAAATTTTGCACGATTAGTATGAGGGATGTGCAAACAAAGTTTCTCAATGGTAGATCTAAGCTTTTGGTGTACAATGCTACTAATTGTGCCCAAAGCATTACAAGATGAAAGAGCATGTGCCACAATTTTGGGTTGAATGAAAATATGAAATTTTATAGATAGTTAAACTGTAACATTTTAATTGATTTGTAGAATTTAGGTAGTCATCATCAATGGAGGAGTCTTTGCTTTATTGAGACAGCTTACAAACAAAAAGTGTGTCACTCTTGAGGGACAGATTTTTTCTGGATGTTGTTTTTCTTGTTAACTGATGTCACTTTGTTCATGATCAATCATGAATAGTTTGTATAATGAAGATAGGATTGATAATTTTGCATGATCAACTTTCTTATCTTTACTTTTCCCAGCCAACAAAATGATCTCATAAGTAATCAGACCATTTGAATCATACATGTACAAGCAACCTTGTTCATTTGCAACACATTGGAAGCTGTGTCTTCTGCAGCATGATCAGATACAAGATCAATGTATTTATATCATTTTGAAAATATGCATGTATTTCAGTTTCACTGAAAAATGCACTCACCTCTTCTTCATCCACTACTTCATCTCATCTCTTCCGGTCATCATTACATGCATGGCATTCAAAACAAATGTGAAATAGTCTCAACTAAACAATTCTACTAATACATTGCATTATTTAGTTGCAGTTATTGTTGCTATAAATGTGTTCATCACCCTCCAAAACATACAAGGTGTGACTTCTATGCCAGGAATACATGTCTCTACAAAATCATTTTTTTCTTTTTATTTGCATTATCAATACTTTTCCTGTCATGCTGAGTCATGTTGCAACATGCCGTATCTTTGGCTGACTCATAAGCAATGATGATTTCAAGCTTGTGATGACATTGCCTCTTGATGTTGGTTGATTTTGAATGTCATCAGATGGTGACATTGGCATGATGTATTGGGATGTCTAAGTCAATTTGTTTGAAAGTGGAAGAAAGACATGATCTAGATACATACACACAATACACAGATAAAACAAGTGATACAACACCTATTACAGGGATCTCATACTGCACAAAATGCCATTAGACATAAGGTATATCTAATGTAACCCAAATCTGGTCCTCATTCATACTGACACTCCTTCAAACAAAAGATATTGCACATCCAGAAAGGAATTGATAAGCAAATCATCATCTTAATAAAGTGTCTTTTGAGCAAAGACCAGTTTTGATATCTAATTTTTGTCAATTGGTCTCCAATGATACATGATTTGTATTAGAAAAAAGGGATCATCCCTCTCTGCAATGAATGATACAACCTGAATATTTCTCTGTTTGGCAAAGTAATTCTTAACAACATTTCACAATGCTTGTAACAAACAGAAATCACAAGATGATGAATGACTCACAAACAAAACACATATTCTTGGGCATACATGGTATGAAATCAAAATGTCATCCCATTACCTGCATGATACTAATAGCTTAATTTTGATTTCTGATCAGAATTTGCAAAATTCCATATTTAAATGGAAATTACTGGGAATCAGTCTGGACCCACATTCTGCTGTTTTGTTTTCTCAAAGTAATTAGTGTAGATTGTGATATCAGAATTAGTGGGTGTCAATTGGAAACATTGCAGTGACTACCCGATTGTTATCAATAGAATCTACCACATCACTTCGAGTTTCTTAACTGCCAAAATTCCATCATTCATCAATGGTACCATGATATCTCATTTTCAATACCACACCACTCAGTGGCAACTGAACAACAATTGGATTTCCATAGCCATGCATGCTCTCTTCCTCATCCTTTGTCCTCAAACATAATAAGAACCTACTATCACCTTCCCCAGTTTGTAAATAACCTACAGAATGCAGCAACGGTGAGTTTACTTCTTGCTTTGCCACTTCCATCACCATTCCCAAATATTGCTATTCTGTCCATGGTGCTGTCCACCTTCCCTCAGTCCACAAAGGGAATAAGAGCCTACCATTGCAATCCTTAATCTGCAAATCGTGTATGCCTCTCCTTTTTCCTTGCCCCCAACCATTCCTGATTACTCTCACTGCTGATTTTATCAATAAAATTGATTCTGTCCATGGCACCAATCACCATCCCTCCATCCACAAAGGACAAGAGCCTGCTGCCACCTTCCCCACTGAAAATTACCTACAGAAGACAGCGATGGTGAGTTAAACTCTCCTTTCCCCTTCCCCCCATTCCCAATTATTCTCACCACTGAATTTCAAATGAATTGCTATTCTGTCCATTTATCCAACTGCCTTCCCTTATCCACAAAGGGAATAGAGCCGGCTGCCACCTACCCCAGCATGCAAATAACCTACAGAAGAAAGTGACAATGAGTTTGTCTCTCCTCCCTCCTTCCCCCACCATTCCCAATTATTCTCACAATTGATTTTTCAATTGAATTTCTGTTCTGTTCATGGTGCCAACCACCTTACCTCATCACTCTCAGCCCACAAGGGGGATAAGAGCCTGCTGCCATCATCTCCAGCCCATGAATTGCCTACAAGAGACAGCAATAGTGAGTTTGCCTCTCTTTTTCCCTACCCCCCACCCCCCACAAACACATACACCATCCCCAATTATTCTCATCACCAATTTTTCACTTGAATGACTATTTTGACCGTGCTGCCAATTGCCTTCCCTTGGTCCACAAAGGGAATAAGAGCCCAATGCTGCCATCCCCAGCCCAAGCATCGCTGACAGAAGGCAGCGACGGTGAGTTTGCCCATACTTTTCTGTTCTCCACCATTCCCAATCATTCCCACCACTGATTTTTTCAGTCTTGCTATTCTTTCTATGACAATGACCACCATCCCTCAGTCCACAAAGGGAATACAAGCCCACCGCTGCCATCCCCAGCATGAAATTTCCTACAGAAGACAGCAATGTTGAGTTTGCCGCTCTTTTTCCCTTTCTTCCTATCATTCTCAATAATTCTTACCACCAATTTTTCAAATGAATTGCTATTCTATCCATGGTATCAACTGTCATCTGTCATCTGTCATCCCTTAGTCCACGAAGGAAAAAAGAGCCCGCCGTTGCCATCCAAGCCCATGAATTTTCTACAGAAGACAGTGGCAGTGAGTTTGCCTCTCCTTTTCCATTTCTGCAATTCCTAATTATTTTCACTACTTGTTGACGGAGTTTTGCAAGAGTAATGCTGTGCTCTTGTTTAGAATCTGTGCTTGTGATGAAAGTGATAGTCTAGGTGGACTAAGCAACAAGAAGGAAGCAACAGAAAACATTACTGTGATGGTAGCCAGGGCACAAGGTGTTTTCTTCCTCTCACCAAAGAATAGACATCTGGGGTTTTCCAGCAAACTAAACACTATATTAATTCAACTCTATCTCTCATGTCTAAGGTATATGTGTCAAATGCACAAGTGAAAAACTGAAAGAGCGAGCACATGTGAGCATAATTGTCTTTTATATGGCAATGATACATTCACTCCCGGAAAGCTTTCTCATAGGACTCTCATGTCCTTTTGTTTGATCTCACATTAAGCTATTGGTTGGATTCAAATTATGAGAAGTCTTGCTTTGAATGGATAACAATGTTGTTTCTTGTGTCTGAAAGATATTCATTCGTTGAGATAAAGTGTCATATTTCTTTCTGTATGCATAGTTCTAACTCACTCTTCCTGTGTCGTACTCATGTCTAGCATGTTGCTGTTGTCGATCTTGCCAACAACAGATCTAGAATAGCATGTAACAAGTATGATTTTTGTTGAGCAGTGGTGGGCATCATTCAATTCTTATGTAAGGTGTGTATCAGCTTGGAGGAAAGAAAACAATTTTGTAGTTTTTTGGCCAAAGGAGGAGTTGATACCTGCAAAGTAGAGATCTTTTCAAAAGAGCACGAGACTGATGCTTCTCTCCAACCTAAGCCGAAAATTGGGATAGGTTAACAACAACCAAAAGCAATATTTGTCTACTATGAGTGGCCAGCCAGATTTTTGAATTAATGGAAGTCTAAAGTGCTTGTGAAGGTTGTGATCAAATTGGTTTTATTATGAGCTTAATTTACTAATCAAAAACAAAAGTGAAAATCAACAGCTATCATGGAATTTGCATGATAAACCATTTCTGTGGTATGTTTTCCACAGGTGCATACCTGTAGGCATATTGACCGTATGTCCCATATCTGGTATGTCTTTACAAGGGCATATATTGACAGTATGCCCCTTGTAAATAGGTCTTGGTTGTGTCTAAGATTCTTGGTACAAATTGGTGTACAAAAAGATGCATTTGGCACAACATGCATCTTTTTCATGATTCTTGGGAATCTGAGAATATTCTAAAAATTCAGAAAAGTTGAACAGTCTGTCCATCATTCGGTCGGTCTGGCCGTCGTCTGTTGTCCAGCAGACACGTTCCACGTGGAACTCGTTTGTGAATTCTATGCGTGCTTTCATACGCACATTAATTTTCACGATCGTGCGCGCAATAGTATGTGAGATTGTGTGCACGGTCATACACACGATCATTTTGGTAGGTCCGGGGTTCAAACCCCTGACCTTGCAGCTTGATCTTTTTGTGGGACCAGGTTTTGATTCCTGGACACGATTGCTTGTTTCAGGCCAGTAGTATCTGTGGCCTATGTCATTGAGGGGTAAATCAATAGGACAGCTTATTTAACAACATACTTCAAGACATTGTGATGTCAGATGAGCACAAATTGGCCTTCAGGCATTATGGCTTAAGCCCAAAATACTTTGGGATACATTCTGTCAGAAAAGGAGGAGCAGCACATGTGACATCTTGTTCAACAGCATCCCCTCCCATTGTATTAATTTGAATTGGAGCAAATTGGAAAATGTCTGTAGTCATGAGCCATGATAGTAAGTATGAGGCTGCTGGAGCTTTGCATATATTGGGAGGTGTGCATGGGGCCGTGATAAATTTTAGGAGGACTTTGCTCAGTCTCTATCTTGTTTTGATTTTTCTAAGTTTGACTCATCGGAGAAAGAATCCATGAATCAGTGCATTGATGGTGGGATCGAAGCCACATGTCTGCAGGAGGAGCAAGGAATGACTTGTTTTTGGTTCTTTAAGGCATGTCTTGCATCTCTTGTCGTTCACAGGGCCTGGCTTGACTCTACAGTACACATTGAAAATGCATTTTGCTGTTCTCCATTCTTGTCAGAGGCCATTTCATTTTCAGATCATGTAACAGCTTGCTATCCATGGAGTAGGATTGTGGACACACCAGAGATCACTGAGCTTCCAGTAGATGTAATGTACATGAAAATGTCCAGGCATTGTAGTTTGAGAGTGAGACAATGAAGTGGGCTTTAATGAATGTGAATACATGGATGGTGAATTTGATTATAGAAAGATTGGAGATCTCATTGGACGTGTGATCAGTAGGCAGTGATGGGTGTGGGTTATCCAAGACATAAGTGATAAACTAGATCAACTGATCACAAAGTTGACTAGTCCAATTGCCCTGCCTCCAACTTTACCTGACAAGTCAGTTCACAACACTATTCTGGATTAAATGTCAGATTTCTTTCCCTTTGATGTGCTTCAAGAGGAAGAGGAGGATGTTGTGTTCACTTTGGAACTTGACAACAAGCTGCACAAAAGGGACTGTGCTGCTGCAATCCATGAGAAGACAAAAGCACAATTACAGGGTGTTTTTGTAGGCCTCCATCATGGTCACCTCAATGCACTACCATCTATGTGGTGCTCCCCAAATACAATGAACTTAACACAGATGTTAACTAGATGGGTAGCCCAGGCGTTGGAGTGACAGCCTTAAACTATCTTAAGGCACCACAAGCAGTACATTTTGACAAAGGCGGGTCCGGGTCTTAGAAGAATGCGCAGGGTGATGAAAGTGAAAATTCATTGTGCAAAGTTGCATTATTTGGGAGCCAAGAAATGCACAGATACAAAGATAGGTGAGGACAAACCCATTTCTCATCATAAGAGCCGTGTTGCTGCACTGTCTTGGAGAACTTGTTATGACAAGTTAAATAAGAGTGGTCTATTCAAAGCACTCATGATTTACTATAAAATAGTAATTGAAATTAGGATAACATTGCAACATCGACAGGTTGTTCGGCATTGCAGGATTGTTATCATACACTTAACTTTTGTATAAATGAAAAGTAGTGGATACCATTCCTGAAAAGTAGTGGATTCCATTCCTTTGATCACCAGTAGAATATCGGTAATTTGTATATGCTCAATGGCAACAACTCATGAGAAAGACCAAACAGAATCTTCAATGGAACGGGATGATGTGTTGTCATTGGTGGTTGTTATTTCACTTCAATTATCAAAAGGAATCAATAAACCATTTGACCAAACTTTTTGCTTGAAAATGAATGATAAATTGTCACACAACATGAAACATATTCTAACGTTCACATCCCGTACTGAATGTCAATTACATCCCTTGACAAATAATGTGCCAGTTTATAAAATACATTATAAATCTTAAATCTTCCGGGTTCTATATGACATGAACCACCATCATTTCTATCAATCATGCAAACGATGTACGATCCGACCAAACTGCGCGCCATGGACGACTGCCACTGTAGAGACGCCAATAATTTCTTCCTATCTATTTTGAGAGTGCACTGTTTCTTTCGACATGGCTCCGCTTCGCCACAGTCATCGTTGTGGTCGTCGCCTCTTCTTCTTCCACCGTGGTAGGAGTTTGTCAAAATAGGTCCAAATGCATACAGCATGGTTATATATTATTGGACTTGTGGATTTCATCCGTTCAATGACTGGGCGAAGGGGACGATCCATGTGGAATTCTAGTTCGACGTCGGGTGTATTGACGAATGGTAGATGGGGTTTATAGATATGATTGTACGAAGAGTTGAAAAGTGTTTTAGGAACGAGATTCTAAGCTAACATGATAACAACAACAATTTACGAACTCACTGCCATTCTTCTGCCCATAATAAACGAACAGGGACAGCGTGATGCACATCCAAAGACCCATTGGCACAAGAAGCATAGAGACACAAACAAGGCATTCCGCTGCTCTTGGCCAATTTCATCACGAAGACGAACGAAACTGCGAATTGGATTCCAACGACGAACGGACGCATCGTCGCCACTGTCGTGCAACGGTGCTGATTTCTCGCCGCCGCCGCCGCTGCTCTGCAACGTGGCCGCCAACGCCGTCCGAAACAGAACCAAATCCATATCAAACACAATCACATTTCCCGCTATGCTTTCAATTTTATGCTCGAGAAAAATCCCATCAACTGCCGTGAGTTTGGCGAAGCAGGAGATTCCCTTCACTCCCTCGCTGCATGTGCGCCGATCGGGCAACAAAATTCGAAGCACAGTCAGATCGAGGTACACAATATTATGGTATCGTATGGTACCATAAAACATAAACCTTGGAGAGGAATGCCTTTTTTGCATCTAAGTACACTTGTAATGGCTAAAACATGATGTGACACCAATTTGTCGGCTGGAGACAACAATAACATGCGGTCAATCGGGCGGTCAATCGGGGGTCGTGATTTCCAATCTTCCTTCATGAGCACATGTGCCGTGTATCTCTGCGTCGATGTGAAATGAGACACCGACCATGACGGAGTACTATACAATTTTGTAAGGCGTCCATGTGGATGATGTTCTGTATGATGATACGACTGCGTCCATGTGAATTGAGACTTCGCATCCATGTGAAACGAGACACTGACTATGACCATGAGCGTCCATGTGTTTGTATAACTAGGTAGAAGTGGAAATATTTTTTTCGTCGTCCATGTGGATGATGTTGTACATGATGATGTGACAGCGTCCATGTGAAATGATACTTCGCATCCATGTGCAAAGAGACACTGACTATGACCATGAGTGTCCATGTGTGATGTATATCTAGAGGTAGAAGTGGAATCTTTTTTGGCCTCCATGTGGATGCTGTTATTCTACACACATCAATATAATAATATTATCACAAAACAATTTTATGACAGACTTACCTTTAGTGATGTAAACCATTGTTTATAATACATCAAGATATTGCAATCATGATGAAGGTCTAGTTTTGTTCATCATAAAAAACACCTATAGAAATGTACCTTTCTTTTTCATCACTTTCACCTCTACAAAAAATACAAACTAGAGCAAGGTCTAGCTATACTACTTGTATTGGTTGATGAAAATTTTAGTGACATTTTTCTGTGCTGTACGGGAAAGCAGAAGACAGAAAAGCAACAAACAAATTTCACTCAGTGCTCACATATTTTATTAAATTACATAGATTACTTTCTTTTCTATCTTTACTTTGATTGTTAAGACAACATAAAAAGCAACTTAACAATTATTTCCACAATCAACAGGATAAAAAGTGAGACATCACACCACTCTTTAAGAGAAGAAAAACTGGATGCGGAAAAAAGAGCCATGCTAAAATCCATAAAACCCAGGAACAGAGATCCCACCCCCAAGCACAGATCCCACCCCCAAGTGCAGATCCTACCTCCAAGAGCAGAAAATATTGTAAAATGGTTTGTTGTGTCATTTGCCGTCCCCACCTTACAGACCACTGAGAAATGTGAAAGGACAAAATGCAGAGTGACAGCACATGTTTTGGAAACTATAAAAATTGTCAAAGGAAAAAAGGCATTCAAAAAACTTACGAGCCCATGACAAAAAGGAAGAATAAGATAGCGCTGCTTCTACTGGTGCCACCTTTGATGGCACCAGTATAAGCAGTGCCAGGCTGCACCATCTTTGGGTGCACCACGTAGGCAGCGCCATCAACGGGTTCAAAAAACTTATGATCCCATGACAAAAAGGAAGAAAAAGATATGTGAGCCATTTTTTGTTCAGTTATGAAAGCGGGGAAGGGGAAAAGAGCACACAAACACAAACCTACAATTTATTTTTGTGGTTCCTCAAAAAGATACCTCTCTTTATGAGGGTCCCTTTGTGGTGGAGTTTTGGCTGGAGGAGGAGCAACTGAGTAGGCAGCGCTGTTTTTGGAGGTGCAATTGAAGACTGCTCCACTGTTGGTGACACCCTTGCAGGCAGCACCATCGAAGAGAGCGCCACCTTAGGCAGCACCATGGTAGACTTTGCCATGGTGGGCTGGGCCATCATAGACGGTGCCATCAAAGATGGCACCAGCATAAGCAGCGCCAGGCTGCACCATCTTTGGGTGCGCCACGTAGGCAGCACCATCAACGGGTGTGCAAGCATGAGTTGTGCAAAAGCAGAGGCGCGAGAATGAGCGGGGGTGGCCGCGGAGTTGGTGGCGGCAAAGACAGAGGTTGGGGCAGTGTTGGATGCAGTCAGGTCATTGTCAATGTCAATGGTGGTAATCAAAAAAATAATTTTTGTTGACCATGACACTGGGGGACGGAGATGTTGGTGCGTAGATGACATGTACATTTCAATGCACGTATAAAGTCTATTTTGGGTTCAGGAGGACCCAGAAATATCATAAAGCTATTTTATGATATTGACACCATCTTTTTCACCACTTATCCATAAGTGTGCTTCTGGAACAGTGCACATTATTTATGGATTTGGCAAAATCATATTTTTTTATGATGACCATACGGAAATTACAGGAATATTTATGATTTTGAAAGTTGACAATCATTCCTGTGGCACATTTCTGTGCCATCACTGCTGCTGATGTGCACTGTGTCTGTAACATTGACATATGCGACCAGTACTTGTGAAAAGGTTGCCCATCTTGATGGGAAATTACAAAATGGGAACTCGTTAAGGATGGAGAACCATGCACCTCCAAAATTCATGTGTTTATTTGGTTTGGTGGATCCTTGTGAATAAAAAAAGTCTCACTGATGATGTAAGGATATTGGTGTGTGCAAGTGATGATGGGGAACACTGTGATGACTTGCAATCATGTGTAAGTTCAATGGTTGTGGGGCATGAATTGGATGGAATTTTGGATGGATTGCTTCAGCCACATTGGGTTTGGCTGCAATGGGTTTGATGGCATCTGGTTTGCGCATCCAGAGCCTCACCGATGTGATGGTATCAGCATGTGTAGCTGACATATGGCATTTGTTAATGAAAGTTTGAAGTATAGGAAAGAGACGGGAGTTTTCCAGATGATTGGAATTTATTTTATAAGCTATATTAATGATTTATTCTGAGGACTACAAACTGTTAGTCCTCATGCTCTTACCATATAAAATGCAAGATAATCAATTCTCACAGAGATTGGCTGCAGACTGGGGCAGTTGCAAGACTCAATGCTTTCTTCAACTGCCACAACGCCAGTGGAATTTTATTCCAAGAGAAAGTTTCTGAGAAAGAATACATGTGTTGGATAATTTTTGTATCACAGACATACTGACTATGCATGTATGTTTTGAGTATTGTTTTCTCAGATACTAATATCCAATATTTATACTTCCTTTGTAGTCCACAAAGTGAAGAGGGCAATTCTTGTGTCATGATTAAGGGCCATATTTTGGACCTTCCCTACATAAAGGGACATGTAGATACTTGGCTCACATCAGTAGCAGGAAAATAGCAAAGATTGTGCTTATTTGCAATCATGTGTGAGTGTGCAGGTTATGGAGGAGGGATTGCCAAGATTTTCCATGTATTGGCCTGGTTTCATGGTTTTTCTTGTGCTTAATTTGTCAATGGGGGTGGGGCAAACACTTCTATATCTCCTTATCCGTCAGAAAAATTCACACCACTGAGTGTATTTCAGAAATGTGG